>BSBK01000693.1:317500-584831 GCA_027943335.1 Chamaecyparis obtusa
TCCAGTTCTGAATTTAGTCGAGGATCATGATAATGAATGGTTCAAGTTTTGATCTGGATTGCACTGGATATCTTGACGCCTATATTTATCATTAAATCCAGTTTTGAATTGGTCGGGGATTTTGATAAATTTCTTATCAAGTTGAGTTATGTTCTAGATTATGCTAGAAATCCTAATTCAAAGTGGTTATGTGTTATTTAAAAGAAATCTAGTTCTGAACTAAGTCGGGGATTTCAATAACACTCACTTCTTGTGAATATCAATCTCCTCTTGCTAAGAGGGAGTGTTGAAATATAACATCAAATTGATTGATATAATTATATTAATCTAATAGTCGATTATATCTATATCTATATATATATATATATATATATATATATATATATATATATATATATATATATATATATATATATATATATATATATATATATATATATATATATATATATATATATATATATATATATATATATATATATATATATATATATATATATATATATATATATATATATATATATATATATATATATATATAGAGAGAGAGAGAGAGAGAGAGCATTTGATATTTGCATATGTTACAATATAGTTAATATTACCAATCGGTTATGAAGGGTCATGACCCTACATAGCATAAGCCATGTATGGTCATGGTTCTTCAAGACATGACTATTCAAAGAATATAAATGCATATTGATGGCTGGAGAAAAGATCAATCACAATGGTAATCTATTTCAAGTACAACACTCATATATTCTCTATAGGATGATCTTGATTTTACAACACCACATAGGAAGGGAATTTTTACCCGTCGACAGGTCAGGATATGGAACTTTCTAATTGGAAAAAGGGCACTACCATAGGTTAGTTTATGGTTAAATCATTGCAAGATGGCTACTGGTTTGTGTAGATATGTAGACCTAGAGGATTTCATTAGAAATGCGAGAATGTTGCTCATCCCAAATATTGGTGTAATAAAAAGCCATGAAGGATGTGATGAAGAAGATATAATTAGAAACATGATGGATGAGGATGAAATGAGAAGAAATCTTCCCAAATTTTGTGACTTATTGAATTTGGAATCTCAACTTAAGAAGAAAGGAATTGATTTTGGAGAATTCTTCCCAGACCTCCCATACTTAGCCATAATTAACAAAATGGTAGAGATGCATGGCACTCTATGTAGCCAATTGGAGGAACAACTTGAATAGGATTTGGAAGTAAAAAAGGACTATTCTTCTTCGGAGTATGATGAGTACATTGATGAATTTGAAGAAGTGAATAGTCCATTCCAAGGAAATGAGTCCCCTATCATTCATGTAACTTAAGATATTTCTGAGGAAGGAGATGTATCTGAACAATCTCTTAAGAGGCAAAAACTTGAGGAAGGGGAATCATCTAAAAGAAAAAGACAAAAAAAAGAAGATGATAGGATCAAACCTTTGGTGCCTGGTGATAGATCATATCATCACCATTTGAGGAAAATATAAGATAAGGGAAGAAGATAGTCATAGAGGAGGAAGTGGAATTACCCTTGTTACTTGGTCAAGATGAAAGGTCAATGTACCAGGAGGAATTACTTAGTGATGATCAATTCATCAAGAGTGATGAATTAAAGAATTTCCTTATCTGGAAGAAACAACATGAGATTGCAAAAAGAGTACCTAAAGGTAGTATTCTAGATGAAGAAGTAGTATAAGAGTTAGTAGCATATAATCCAAAATCTGAAAACTTTACTGTGGAAGAAGCTAGGGAATTGGTTAAGTCTAGTGGAATGCTTCTAGTGCTAGGTTGGGACCTTACATCAGCTTTCATAATAGATCAAATTGGAAAGCAACCTAAGGGAAATCTATCTTATGAAGTACAAATAGGAGACATGATAAGAGGGAGTGGATATGATCCTAAATCCCAAGCCTTAGAAATGTGTTCTCTAGCACCAAGAACCCAAAATCCATCTCTACTCAACATAGAGGAAACATGGAAGGGAATAAGATCATTTGGACTGTTCAAAACACTAGTGATATGGAAATATCTAAGGCAGTGACTCACTTTGCACATCTGAATGAGGCTAAAACAAATCAATTATCCAATAGATATGCAAAGTTATTTGAGAGTACACTGACTATAGCAAAAGATAGAGATCAAGGACTAATGAAGATCAAATTTCTATAAAATGAATTGGAGGGATTAAATGTAAAGCTTGAAGAACTTTCTAAATCCATTCCTCCTCCAGCCCCAGAGATTGAAGATATAGGTCAAAGAGTGGAAGAATTTCCAGTTGAGTTGGTAGAAAGTGTAGAAAAGGACAAGCTTGATGTAGCCCTAAAGGCACTCAATGATGTGTTGCAACATAGATATGAAGAAATTAAAGGAAAAATGGAACTAGTCAATAAATCATACTCTATGTTGCAAGGAACAAATGACAACATTAAAGATACAATGGCTACTCTAGAGCCACTTTTTGACATTTGGTCTGGTAGAGAAACCTTATTTGAAAAACTTGAAGTACTACAACCTCATAGGATAGATATTCCAGAATCAGTCATTGAGGTGGGAGAAAAGATACAACAAATTGCCACAACTTGAGGATTCTTGAAAGGCAAGGCCAATCAGGTGAGCACCAAAATGAATATGTTTGGTACAAGTTTTAGTAAATTCATCCCTCCAATTTGCACAAATGCTGGTAACATGATAGGAATCGAGGAGTGGAAATAAAATTTGACCCAAATAATGATTAAGAAGGAGGCCTTTTTGAATAATGATGGGTCCTTAGATATTGATAGGTTCAACAACATTTTGGATGACTTGTTCTAGATAGAAAATGAATGTACCAAATTTGTTGTTGACACAAAGGCCATCACTGATTAAAGATGGAAAAAGTAGGTCAAACAGTTATAGAGCTTGAAAGTGTACACCTGGCCATTAGAAGAATAAGTTGCTTCTTGGGACAAGAACACTAAGCCTAAGAAGAAGAGGCCAGCAATAATTGATATTGAAGAAGTAGAGAAAGAGTGAATTCCAGCATTGCACCTGATCTATGAGCACATGGAGAGTAATTACTATGAAGAGGATGATGTAGGTTAGCCAGATGGTGGTCATCATTCACACAACAACTTTGGTAGTTACTCTAAATACTGACAGACACAGGTGCAATTCAAAGGGAACTCACAATGAGAAGAAACAATTTTTGGTACCATTTTCCTTCATTTCTGTTGTAGTTTAAATATATTTTGAATTCTAGTTGAAGTCACTATTAAAGCCAACCAAAGCTTATTGGTTCCTTTTCTCAAGGATTCCAAGATGGCTATTCTATAAATAGAAAGTTCTAAATAATTTTAAGAGGTGGTCAATTATTCAGTGTAATAGAAGTTTTTGCATTACTATTTTGATTGTAATGAATGTGAGTTTGTGAATGTATTGATACAAAAGATTTATTAATGAAAATATATTGGAATGCCTTGTATATGTGTTGTTTTTTTCATGTATGAATTTGATTTCTTTGTGCATTGAGCGATTTAGCGAATACAGTGTTCACTCATTCTATTGATTAAATGGTCAAGCCCTAATACATTGACAATTCTGCGATAGGTGTTGATTAGATTTTGGCCCTAACCCTTCTAAATTTTGAAGAAACCCTTTACCAGATTAACCTAGCCAAGAAAAATATTGATTAAGCCCTAATTGGTAAGTCTCCTATTTCATTGTTACTTTTCAAAGCACTTAAGGTTTCAAAAAATGCATGTGTGCTTTTAAACGTTTTAACTTTTTGACCTATGTGTTAGCGGTTAGAACTAAAGAGGGATGCCTTTTTCTTATAAATTTTATTTAAAACATTATCTTTTCCCATGATAAATCCCATCCATTAGATCTATTTTGATCTTGTGGTTGTCCCTATCCCGCAAGCCTTCATGTTGTTAGACTTGTTACCATTGCGGGGTTGCGACTAAGAAACACCTATCATGTGGGCCCAATTTTACAAGGTACTATTAATATGATTTAGAAAAATAGAGAGGGGGGGTGAATCAGTTGTTCTCAGGTCTAGATGTATAAATAAACTTTCAAAACTCTTCAACAAATTATATCTAACAACCAACAGCTACTCAGTCATTATCGAATACATAACAAAAACATATAATAGTGCAGTCCACTACCCAATAGTATTTAACTTGCAAAACACATAAATGTTCAAACCAAAATATTCACACAAGCATTAACACTAGGATTTATAGTGGAAACCCAATTTGGGAAAAACCACTTTGTAACATGTTACTGATATTTTCACTCTTTTGAAGTGAGCTCTGTGAAAAGCCAACCCTATCAAAAGTTTACAAACACATTGTCAGGCATGACTTGGTTAAAGGATTTCAACCACCCGGTTAGGAGTGTGCCTTGTTAAAGGAATTACATATATTCCATTAGAATACAACATTTTTCAAAGGATTTATACAAATGACTGTTAAGTCAACCTTGATTAAAGGATTTAAACTAATACAATGGTTAGAAAGTAACAACAGTGTTTGATTTGAAAATATACAACTCACTTTGCAAATAACAGATCCAATTCTGTACACATATGATGGCTTACTGACTGTGATCCATTTCCATCTCCATCACTGATCTGCGTGGAAATCCCTTTAAGAAATCACAACTCCTTCTCCTTTAGCCTTTTCTATTTATATAGTCAATAACAACAAATCCAACATCTCTCTATCAACCTCATGCTTAGGTTTCCTTAATACCTCTTCAATTAGGTCGATCCAACTTTTTTTTGCTTAATCTCATCTATAGATCTTAGGGTTAGGTCAAATTCATCGAATCCTTCCAACTTTATGTTCTTCATCCATCCTTCTAGAAAGATCTCTAATCTCTTTATGGATTTACAATAAAATGGTTTACAGTGCATTAAATGCTTCCATACAATCAATAAATAAAGTTAACATGATTTACATAATCCAAGAATTCAACTATGTCAGCTAGGAATCTAAATTCTTCCTCAAATGTAAATTACTGATGCTCGGTCAATACTGTGTTCAACTCCTTGGTCTTCACTAGGTAGCCCGGTCACCACTAAAAGTGTTTTCTTGGCTAATACTATCTTCCTCGACAATTAACTGATGTTCGGTCAACACTAAATTTACTTGGCATATACTAACTTAGTTGACACTAACATCACTCAACTTAAACTAGATTTCTTCACTTTTTCTCAGTTAAGCCTACTTGTTTAGTCTTACTTCTTACTTAGATAAGTAATACATTATCTTATCATTGTGCCACATAATCAAGTACCCATTGAAGTATCAAGATAACTCAACCTTTCCTTGTGTGCTATTGTTATCAACCTTTCCCTAATCCCTCTCAAAAATTAAATAGATATAGTACTTTCTTAGATAGAAATAGTCTTACCAATTAAGGTTTGATAGAAATGACAATACATCAATTACTTCAATTGTAGTTTCCAACAATCTCCCTCTTTGGCATTGATGGAAACACCATATGAATAACACATGAATCACCAACCAATCCAAAACTTGTCTATCCATCAGAAATATTTATATATCCTTAGCTTCAGTCTGATTTAGAATATATTAGCCTTGCTTACATGACCATCCACACAGTAACTTCCACTTGATCTCTTCTTTCTTCTTTTCCTCTGAATCTCTCCCTCTTAATTGATCTTCCATGAAATCTCACCATGTGTTTTCATCATATTCATCTCCCTCTTTGAAAATAATGCCAAAGTAGAAACTAAAACATACATCCTTCAGATGTAGATGTCATCTTGTCAGTATAGTAACAATATTTCTCCCTCTGTCATCTTTTCTTATGACTGATTATCAGCTTTGCTATACTTTTCTTAACTCTAGGCTGCTCCTAAAGTGTAACTTTTCTCTGTATCAATTTGTCAGATACTCTTTGCAGCACATTTGATGTAGTGCTCCTAGCTTGACTAGGCAGCCTTAGGGGAAGAACCCCTAATTTTCTTCTCAGATATTCATGAGCTTCTTTAGGTAAAACTTTAGTGAATATGTCTGCTAGCTGTTCCTTTATATACACATACTCCATTCTGACCTCTTTATCTTGTACCAATTCCCTCAAGTAATGATACTTGATGGTGAGGTGTTTGGTCTTTGTGTGCATCACTAGATTCTTAGATATGTTAATAGTACTTGTGTTGTCACAGTAGATGACAACTAGTTCAATGATCTCTTCTTTCATGCCTACCAACAATTGCTTTATCCATACCAAGTTTGAATAGTTCACTGCTGTAGCTACATACTCAGCTTCAGCTATAGATTGGGAAATACAATTTTATTTCTTGCTTGTCCAAGAAACTAATCTCTGTCCAAGAAAGAAAGCTCCACCACTAGTACTCTTTTTGTCATCCACATTTCCTTCCCAATCAGCATCAGTATAGACTCTTAGTTCAAATCTTTCACACTTCTTATAGTAAAATCCATAATTTGCAATCCCTTTCAAATATCTCATTATCCTTTTTACAACCATCATGTGAGTTTCCTTAGGATTGGCAGAGAATCTTGCCACAATCCCAACTGCTAGAGCAATATCTGGTCGGCTGTGAACAACATACTATAGTTTTCCAATCATGGACCTATACAAAGTTTGATTTACTTTAGCAACATCATCATTCTTAGATAATTTTTTTCTAGTAGCCATGGGAGTACTTACTAGCCTTGAATCCTCCATACCAAAGGTTTTCAGTATCTCATGAACACATTTCGAATGGGCGATGAAAATACTTTTCTCCATCTGATATACTTGTAAACCAACAAATAATTTTATCTCCCCAAACATACTCATTTCAAATTCAGTTTGCATTTCATTTGAAAATTTCTTACATAGGGCATCTTGTCCACTAAATATAATATCATCTACAAAAATATTAGCCAACAAGATTCCTTTACCTTCATCTTTCATGTACAGATTACTGGTGTCATTTATCCTTGAGAATCCAATCTGTATCAAGTAGTTGTGCAGCCTCTCATACCATGCTCTGGGGGCTTTCTTTAGTCCATACAACACCTTATTCAATTTGCAAACCATGTGTCTCTTGATTGGATCAACAAATCCTTCAGGTTGTTCAATGTACACTTCTTCTAATATACCATTTAAAAATGCAGACTTGACATCCATTTGGTATACCTTGAAATCTTTGTAGGCAGCATATGTAAGTAAAGTTCTTACTCCTTCCAATCTTTCTACAGGGGAAAATGTCTCCCCATAATCTATTCCTTCTTGTGCATAGCCTTTTCATACCAGCCTTGCTTTGTTCCTTGTGATTTGTCCATGTTCATTCAGCTTATTTTTGAACACCCATTTTGTTCTAATGACATTTTTGTTTTCTAGTCTGGACATTAGAGTCCAGGTATCATTATTCTTTATTTGGTCTATCTCCTCATTCATGGCTTGGATCTAGTCTTCATTTTGAAATGCCTCCCTTGTTGTCTTAGGTTCAAATTCACACAGTAAACATGTAGGGTCTCTTAACTTGCTTCTAGTCAGAACTCCAGTTTCTCTGTCTCCAATGATTTGTTTAGGCTTGTGATGTCTCCTTACATATTGTGCCAAAATAGGTTCTTCTCTCTTTTCTTCCTGCTCTTCAGGTTCACCAACAAGATTGTCAAATTCAGCTTCTAAATGCTCAACAACCTCTTCCTAATACTCGATGGCATCCTCCTGTCGCTTGACATGTTCTTCTTGTCGCTCGATATTGTTTCCTTGATGCTTGACATTACTTACCTGAGACTCTGCATTAGGTGCAAGTTTGTCACTTGCTTCTCCTTCTTCTATATATACAAAAGATCTATAATCTTTTGGTTCTCTCTTTCTTTCCTGTTCATTTTTCTCTGTATATTCATCAACCTTGACATTTACACTTTCCAGAATTTTGTTAGTGTTAGAGTTCAAACACTTGTAAGCTTTTCTTTTTGTGGAATAACCTAGGAATATGCCCTCATAACTTTTAGCATCAAATTTTCCATTCCTATTGTCCTTTAGTATATAGCATTTGCTCCCAAAAATTATAAAGTACTTTACATTAGGTGCATACCCATGCCATAACTCATAAGGTGTAATATTTGTGCCTTTTTTGATCTATACTCAGTTAAGGGTATAAACAAATGTACTTACAGCTTCTCTCTAGTAGTTTTGTGCAACTTTCTTCTCGATCATCAGTGTTCTTGCACAATCCATGATAGATTTGTTCCTTATCTCTATTGTACCATTCTATGGAGGTGTTCTAGGTGTAGACATATGTCTCTTGATTCCTCTATCATTTCAAAATAGATTGAACTCATTTGATATGAATTCTCCACCTCAGTCAGATCTTAGACACTTCAAGTTCCTACCTATCTCCTTTTCAACCTTAGCCAAATACCACTTAAAAAACTAAAAATCATCATATTTTTCTTTTAAAAACATTACAGTCATCATTCTGGTGTAATCATCAACAAAAAAATAAAATATATAGCACCAAAATAGCTTTGTACACCCATAGGTCCACAAAGGTCAGTATGAACCAAATCTAAAGCATTTTCAGAAGTAAAAGTCTTGCTCTTGAAACTAGACTTTGTCATCTTACCCAACTGACATTGTTTGCACATTACATTATTAGGTTTCTTCAATCTTGGCAGTCATCTCACTTTCTTCCTTTTACTAATTTCTACCAGATTATCAAAGTTAACATGACATAGCTGCTTATGCCATAACCATATATCATAAAGTTGTGCAATCATGAATGTCTCTTCAGATAGGTCTAGATAGAATAAATTACCTCTTGTATGTTCTCCACTTCCAATCATTTCACCAGTGGCATCAAATATTTTAGCCTTCCTGTGATGAAATTCCACTTGGTAGCCAGTGCTATTAAGTTGTACAACACTTAGCAGATTATAGTTAAGACCTTCAACCCAATAATCATTTTCACAAGTGATCTTATTAGTTAGTTTAATCAATCCTTTACCCCTAATAGGAAATGGTGCATCATTACCAAATTTAACACTTCTACCTTTGTAATGATCTAGGATATCAAACTTACATTTATCACCAGTCATGTGGTGTGAGCAACCACTATCAATAATCCACTTATCATTTTTGTTCACATAGGATATAAGTGCAATTTTTTCATCCTCATTAGACTCATCTTTCATAGAAACATAGACTACTTCAATTTCAAAGTCATCACTATCAGTGTCAATTTCTTCTTCAGCAATATAGCATGATTTCTTACCTTTTCCTTTGTAGTCCTTGTACCTTCGGTAACCTTTGTCTTCTCTTTTGTCTTTATGCTTTCTATCTCTTTTCTCATCCTTGTCATCCCTGTCAGGATATCTTTCAGCTATATGATCAACTTTATTACATGAGAAACATATGATAGGGAGTTTACCTTTATACTTTCCTTTTCCCCTTTTCAATCTTCTGGCCACAAGAGCTTCAAGATCCTCTAGTTCTTCATCAAAGGTGTCACTTTCTCTTTCACTCTCACTAATGCATCTTTCTTTTTCTTTCTTTGACTTACTCAGAACCATTTGTGACTTAAATGTAGATTCAACATTAGCAATAGTGAAGTTATCATAATAAGAAAGCTCAAAAGTAGTAAGCTTACCAACAAGACTTTCCAAGTAAGAGAATTTCCAGGGTTACATCTAGATTCTTGAATTGCTGAAATTTTGATGGCATAAATAGGACACAAAGTTCTCAATAATTTTCCAATAATAGTCTCATCTTTAATAGTTCCATTAGCTCCTCTAATAACATTTACAACTTCTTTTATCCTACCATAATATTTAGCAATATTCTTAGCTTCTTGCATTTTCATTTCATCAAATGTACCTCTTAGGCTTTCAGCCTTTTCCCTTAGTACATTTATGTCACCACCATAGATGTTTGCAAGAGTGTCCCACATTTTCTTTGCATTAGTGCATTCTTTGATGTCTCAAAATTTAGGATAGATTAAGGTAGATGCAATCTCCAATGTTGCTTGATTGTGCTCTTGTTTATCTATGATCTCCTCGGTAGTCAGAGGTGCAACAGGTGTAACATAGTCATGCTCTACAAAATATTTTGTTGAGTCACCAATACCAGCTAGATGCAGTTTCATTAGACTCTGCCATGCACAAAATTTTTCCTTATTTAGCTTTGGTACCTCCTTCTTATACATCCTAATCATTTACTTCAAGCACCTTTAAACTTGTTCTTTGTAAGAACAAACAACTTTGATACCAATTGTTAATATGATTTAGAACAATAGGGAGGGGGGGGGGTGAATCAATTGTTCTCAGGTCTAGATGTATAAATAAACTTTCAAAACTCTTCAAAAAATCAGATCTAACAACCAACAACTACTTTCTCATTACCGAATACATAACAGAAACATATAACAGTGCAGTCCACTACCCAATAGTATTTAACTTGCAAAACACATAAATGTTCAAACCAAAACATTCACACAAGCATTAACACCAAGATTTATAGTGGAAACCCAACTTGGGAAAAACCACTTTGTAACATGTTACTGATATTTTCACTCTTCTAAAGTGAGGTTTGTGAAAAGCCAACCCTGTCAAAGGTTTACAAACACACTGTCAGGTGTGATCCGGTTAAAGGATTTCAACCACTTGGTTAGGAGTGCACCTTGTTATAGGACTTACATACTTTCCATTAGAATGCAACCTTGTTCAAAGGATTTATACAAATTATTGTTAGGTCAACATTGATTAAAAGATTTAAACTAATACAATGGTTAGAAAGTAACAGTAGTGTTTGATCTGAAAACATACAACTCACTTTGAAAATAATAGATCTAATTCAGTACACATATGATGGCTTAATGACTGTGATCCATTTCCATCTCCATCACTAATCTTCTCAAAAATCCCTTCAAGCAATCACAACTCCTTCTCCTTCAGCCTTTTCTACTTATACAGTCAATAACAACAACTCCAACATCCTCTCTATCAACCTCATGCTTAGGTTTCCTTAATACCTCTTTGATTAGGTCAATCCAACTATTGTCGCTTAATCTACTCCGTAGATCTTAGAGTTAGGTCAAATTAATCGAATCCTTCCAACTTTATGTTCTTCATCCATCCTTCTAGAAACATCTCAAATATCTTTATGGATTTACAATAAAATGGTTTATAGTGCATTAAATGCTTCCATACTATCAATAAATAAAGTCAACATGATTTACATAATTCAAGAATTCAACTATGTTGGCTAGGAATCTAAATTCTTCCTCAAATGTAAATTACTGACGCTTGGTCAATACTGTGTTCAAATCCTTGATCTTTACTGGGTAGCCCGGTCACCACTGAAACTATTTTCTCAGCTAATACTATCTTCCTCAGCAATTAACTGATGTTCGGTCAACACTAAATTTACTTAGCATATACTGACTCGGTCAACACTAACGTCACTCAGCTTAAAATAGATTTCTTCACTTTTGCTCAGTTAAGCCTACTTGTTTAGTCTTACTTCTTACTTAGATAAGCAATACATTATCTTATCATTGTGCCACATAATCAAGTACCCATTGAAGTATCAAGATAACTCAACCTTTCCTTGTGTGCTATTGTTATCAACCTTGCCCTAATCCTTCTCAATAATCAAATAGATATAGTACTTTCTTAGATAGCAACAGTCTTACCAGTTAAGGTTTGACATCAATGACAATACAATAATTTCTTCAATTACAGTTTCCAATAGGTACGTGGTTGGTTAAAAGTCATTCAAGATCCACGGTCATCATATTTCCTTTATGTCAAGATGCGTGGATGTTATTTTTTGTAGGACTGTGAGAACCTTCTAATCAAAAGAAGGACCAATGACAACTAAAGTCTAGAAGAAAACAAAAATACAATTGTGCACTTTGGCCAATTTTTATTTTTATTTTTTTTATAAAAATAGACAAAGCCATCAATTTTTATTAATAATTAACTACTTCAATGGGGCTCTAGGAGGAAAGAAGTAGGAAGAAAACCTCCCTTCTCAGCCAATATATACAAGTATACAAAGTTTACAAAAGTGGAACCCTGCCACCAAAAAAAAAAATTGCCAAAAAGGCTTACAATCGAAGAATGGGCAACAAAGTCCATCACCCCAGGGCAAAGGCAGATATAAAGAAAAACATTCACTAACACCTAGCCCTACAATTATAAAACCCAAAATTATGAGGTGAACACCATAGAGACATCAGTGAGAGCCCCGAGTATGACATGGGAACCAGCAACTACTAGAGGGGGAGGCCAAAGCCCTAGCCTTAGATGAAACCAATGGAACTCTCAGAACCGCATGACTGAACGAGGAGGAGCCAACCAAACTATCATCTTGGGCATAGGCCAAGATCACCAAGCAGCAGTCAAAGATGTTGAAACTATGTGCTCCGACTAAAACAAGGATGAAATCCACCAATGATGCCATTGTAGTACTGAAACCCGCCCTATCCTTACGAGAGATGCCAAGTTTGAAAGCATCAAATTTTTTTATGATACCTACATCATTATCCAAACATGAAGGGGAGAAGATACCACCCACCCAAGTAGTAGATGCCCTGAGACTGTATCAGGCCACCACATTGTGAATGTCCTCCGAGGAAGCAAAGTCCTCTCTGACGAACTTTGAAACCACATTCATAAACTGCACATAATCTTGAAACAAATCGTAAAAATTGGAGAGAAAAACTGATAAAATCTGTGAATGAAAAATGCATCTTAGCAAAGATGGGATCAACACATAGTCACCAATAATTTTCCATACGGCTGAAGCAACTTCCATAGGAAAAGGCTTGAATACCACCTGAAAATGGCGCAGAAGATAATCCCCAGTAGTTGGGCACTCCCAATGATGAATTGGCATATTGATGCGTAAGTTTAGGACCCTATATTCCAAGGTCGACATGACCTAAAAATGATGAAACAAAGGGGGAAGAAAGACAAATAGAAGTTTGTAGCAAGAAAATTGGATGAGCATGGACGAGGCAAGGCCCTGGATATAAGCCAAAAATGCAGGGGATGAGGACAGCCCCCAAAAGCTTGCCTTGTGAGAAAGATATGAAATCTGTACATCATGTAAGAAGTGTAATTACCCAAATATGATCACACAAAATTTGAGGGATAAAATGTACTAATACTAAGCATGAGGAGCCCCTTGAAAAGAAAGGTCACCTGTGTGAGGGAAAATGAATTTATGCCCACCTAGCTACCAAAATGAAAATCCACTCCACCTCATCCACAAATTACAAAGCATATCAATTAATGATTTGGGCATGGTACTTCAATCCTATCATGAATTTACCTCCTTATCAACCCAGGTGGCACCATTTGAGTTGAGCAAGGAAGTGATAAGACAATCATTCTACTAACGAATATCCCCCAAGGGGAGATTATCACCCTTGTTTTCCAACCAATCAGCCAAGCCATTTTCTTCCCTCTAACAATGGGAGACTTTGAATTCTTCAAAGGATGGAAGGAGAGCCCAGACCTCCTTGATGATGTCTTGAATCTCCCAACTAGAAACTAAAAAGTTGTTGAGTGTCGAGATGATGATTTGAGAATCCCCTTCAATGTGTATTTTCTCGATCCCTAATGATCTAGCCAGAAGAGTACCCATGAGAAGAGCCCTAGCTTTGATGATGTTATTGGAGCCAAATGGGATTCTCAAGCTCCTTGCTCCAATGAGGATCAAATTTGAATTCTAAAGAGCACACCCAGCACCAGAAATGCATGGGTTTCCTTTGGATACACCATCAAAGTTTAACTTAATAAAGGGCTCATCCGGAGGGATCCACTTGACATCTTTTCTCTTCTCCTTATTTGATATTTTGCCTATCAAGACCCCATTAAATGGGATGGTAATGAAGGCCCATGATTTCATAATTTTAGAATCTTGGGAGGAGAAAAGGGAGTATATAGACTTTGATCTCAAAGTATATGCATTCATCATTTCTGAGATTGATTTTTCCACCACCCCACAAACCTGCTCAATTGTGCTCTTATCTTTTCTGAAGATTCTTTTATTCCTTTCCCACCATATTAACCATGTGACCGCTGATAGAATCCTCTCCAAATCTATGCAATGAAAGAATCTAGTTTGGAAAGGGGCCCTTGATAGAGTTGATCCAACAATGTAGCTGGCAGTGGGCCATACCAACCCAGTTTCTCTAGAGTCCAGTACCAAATTTCTTGAGAAAAGGGGCATGACACTAGAAGATGGTTAGGGTCTTCCAATTGAGAGTCGCACATAATTCAATTGAAATTAATTGCAATATCCAATCTTTGAAGGTGGTCCCCTGTGAGGATACGATTTAGAATTACAAACCACAAGAAAGACCCGGCTTTAGGAAGAACCCCAGTATGCCAGTAGAATCCAAAAATGAGCTTGTTGGGAGACTAAAGCTTTTTAGTCAATTGAATATAACCAAGCTTGACTGAGTATCTACCATCTGAAACAAGGGACCAAATAAGCCTATCTGGGCTGAGGTTAAGAAGAAGAGGTCTCTCATGAAGAATATTTTGGAGGGCCTCCAACTAGTCCTTGGGGAGACCCATTTGAGACAAATCTTTCCAATCTGATCTCAGACCATCACTAGACAAGGTTATGGAGATGTAGTCTTTCACTTTGGAACCCCACCTTGATTGTAAAACTTGGATAATTGAAGGTGAAATGTCTGAGGAAGAAGAGATGGGAGGGAAACCATTCCAAGAGTCCTCCCAAAAGTTTTCATGATTCCCTAAATACACAATCCAAGATAATTTTGGGAGAATGATATGCCGAAACTTAATTATAAAATTCCACATTGCCAAGCCTGAGGGAGGATACTTGATAGTGAAGATCTAGGTAGGATCATCCAAATCCAAGTACTTTAGTGTAATGATTCTAGCCCAGAGGGAAGATGGATTTTCATAGAGTTTCCAAGATAACTTGGCTCCCAAGCTGATATTCCTTTCATATAAACTATGGAGGCCTACACCCCAACATTCTTTAGCGTAGGCCATCTTATCCCAAGCCACAAGGGGGATGTTCAAAGATTTATCCATGTTGCCTCTCCATATGAAATCCTTAATAAGTTTCCTAATTTTATCCATAACTAACCTGGGGGCTAAGAGGACTAACATGATGTAGTTTCGAATTGAGGAAAGAACTGATCTGACAAGAAGAATTCTTCCCGCAAAGGATAACCACCTGGCCTTCCATGAGGAAATCCTATCTTCTATTGACTAGTATATATTTTCCCAAAAAGAGGCTCTACATGACCCTTGGAAGAATGGAATGCCCAAATATGTGCTTGGGGCTAGGGTAGTTTCAAAACCTAGCAAGTCATTGATTGCTCCCTAAATACTTCGAGAGGTATTGAAGAAAAACACTTTAGACTTTGAAATGCTAACCTTATGCCCTGACATAGAGAAACACTCTTCCAATTTATTCTTAATTACCCTTGCTTCTGATAGAGAACTATAACCAAACAACAAAGAATCATCTACAAATGAAGTGTGAGTAACTAAAATATGAGATTGGTGAAGAGAAATACTAGACCATAATCCCTGGGAATTTTTGTAAGTAATCAATCTGCTCAGACCTTCTGCCATTATAATGAATAAAAAAGGAGAAATAGAGTCTCCCTATCTGATCCCTTGAGTGGCCAAAAAGAAGCCACAAGGGGAACCATTGATAAGGATAGAGAATTTAGCCCCTTTAACACATGCAAGAATCCATTTAATCCATTTTCTATGGAAACCCATCTTACTCATAATCATCTAAAGAATAGACTAGCTAACCCTATCATAGGCCTTCATCATGTCTAGCTTGAGGACCATCGATTGAAGCCCTTGGGTTTTGGCTGAATGGAGGACCTCATGTGCAATTAAAGCCCCCTCAACAATATCCTTACCTAGAACAAAACCTCCCTGCTGGTCTAAAATAATCTTGGGGATGATCTTCCCAAGTTGAAGGGCAATAGATTTGGTGATGATCTTGTAAATGGTGTTGCACAATGAAATTCATCTAAAGTCCGCAAAATTTGAAGGGGTAGAGCACTTTGGGATGAGAGTGAGGAAAGTGTTATTTAAAGGTTTAAACATACAAGAGTGAGTCCTAGATTCCTCCACTGCTTGGAGAATATCCAGACCCATGAAGTCCCAAAATTTTTGGAAGAATAAACGAGTAAGGCCATCTGGACCTAGAGCCTTATCAGCACCCATATAGAAGACTGCTACTTTAACTTCCTCTAGGGTAAATGGTTGTAACAATTGGGCATTATCCTCTTGAGAGACCAAAGAGGGGATGAAGTGGAGAAGATCAGATTGTGAAATAATAGCCTTGTCATCTAATGGCTTAGCCAGGAGGTTTTGAAAAAAGTGAACAACCTCATCTTGGATATCTTTTCTAGAGTTAAGCATAGTACCATTGGCATCTTTTATTTGAAAAATAGCATTCTTTTGCCTTCTTATTTTAGTCGAATTATGGAAAAAACATGTATTTTTTCCCCTTCTCTGAGGCAAAGCTCCCTAGATCGCTGTCTACAATATGTTTCCTCCCTAAGAAGGACTTCCTCAAGTCTATCTTTTAAGTCTTTTTGGATCTCATAAACCTATTGTGATAGTCTATGGTGAATAATGTGATCATTCCAATCATCTAACTGATGCTAAATAAAAGCTTTTTTTGCAAGTATATTACCAAAACAATGTTGATTCCACTCCTTAATCTTTTCTTTCAAGAATGATAATTTTTTGAATAACTAAAACATTTTGTATCCCTCCTGATAGGGACATTTCATCCACCATTGAGATAGTAATGATAAGAAGTTCTTATCACAAAACCACATCCGCTCTATTTTCAAGTAGGATTTGGGTTTGAAAGTGTTTGAGGCCAGGATAACTTCAAGGCAAATTATAAAATGGTCATATCCTAGAAGGCTGAGGATGGATGAGTCGCAATAACCATGTGAAAGGATCCATGTAGGGTTGAGAAGGAATTTGTCTAATCTGGCTCCCACAAAAGAGGAACCTTTCCTCCTGTTAGACCACACTACATTTCCATTATGAGGAATACAATCAAAGAGAGCCAAGCCTTCCACAAAATTTTTAAAGTCTTGTGTGACCTTAAAAGGACCCGCACCTCTAATTTTATCCACATCACCCAAAGTTGCATTAAAATCCCTTGTGAGGCCTCACCCCGACCCATCATAGCATTTTTTATCATTCGCATTTTGATACTTCATGATTTGATACATTGACACACTTTTGATTATCCTGACATAGACTTGAGATATTATGGTGATGATGATTATAATATTATGTGGATTACATTCTAAAGTGGATTACAACCTAGAATATGTAGTTGATTTTGATTATGCATGTTAGTTATGTGAATTGATGAGAAGACTTGATCATGATTAGATTTGATAATTTCATGGATGATATGTTATGATGTTATGGAGTTATGATGTTTAAACATTATTGGATGAAAACTTGTAATTAAAATTGAAATATGCACATTGATCTATGTTGTTAATTATGAATTGAAAATGTATATTTCATGTGATTTTATTACCTTGGACTACCGATGCTCGAGTTTAGTGTGCAGGAAAGAGAACAATGGAATTATTTGGAGAATCAAGGCTAAACATATGTGAATTGAGTAAGCAAAGGTTTATTTCGATATGGGATTGAAAACCTTATTGTAATTTGATCTTGTTGTAAATGTTAATTCCATGTGTGTTATTAGTTTAACTTCATGTTGCCAATTAGGACATGTCATAGTGGATGTGATGTGTATTTTGTTGGTGTCACTTGACACTTGTATTGAATATGCGGAAGATGACATGTCAATTAGGGCTTGTGAAGAACCTCCTAACCCCATATAATATTGTATTAAGTCCCACTTGCTTGTAGATGTCATGTAGGGATCACATCAAGTTGTGAACTCGGATTTGGACTTTATGGGTACTTTAGAAGGGTCAAAACTGATCCTAGGGTGTAGTTTTAGCCTAAATTAGCTAACCCTAAGTAGGTACCTTGGGTTGGGGGTTAGTTTTTGCCTATGGGAAAGCCTAGAACCTCATGATGGGCCTCCAAAAAGCCTACTTTTCAAAAGTGGCGAAAATGGAAGTGGCCACATGCATTCTAACTTTCCCCACACTCTTTTCCAAACCCACAATTAAGAGGGGAGACAATATGGAAGACTAAGGATTGGGTGTCATGTCTCAATTAATGCTAGTTGTTGAGTACATTTTAGAGGCCTTTTTAGTGGGATGGGAGAGACTTAGTGGGTGTGCACCCACTCTCTAATTTTAGAGACAATTAGGTTTGGAGGAGGAAAGAAAAAATGGATTTGGGCTCTTGTCAAAGATCATTTTACCATAACACTTGTGAAGGTTGGTCTACTCATTGCCATGGAAGTTTTATTGTTGTTTCCAATAGATTAGCATGGTTTTCTTCTTCTCTCTTGCATATGGATTCTATGTTTTGTTGTGATATTGTGTTGTATGGGATGGGATTTGGTTGAATTCATGTTTATGGTTTTATTTTTGTTTGAATGGGGAAATTTTGTTCATGGGAGTAAGGCATTACTCACCCTTTGGGAAGGGAAGAAGTGGTCTTGGGTGAAGGGGTTAGTTGGGCTCTCCATTGTAGTGAGAGTCTCTTCTCTTGGAGAAGAGGGAAAAATTCATGGGGTATGGGCACCATGAAGCCATTTGTATCCTTGCATCTTGAGGATGTTGATAATGAAAGTTTGTGAATAGAGGTTTGATAATGTAGCTTTGAAGAGGCAATGAAATATTCAAGTTGAGAAAATGTAAATGCAATGGCATTCTCGTCATTGGAAAAGCCCACCTTCACCCTTCTCAATGAGTTTGGAAAACTCATTTTTGAAGCCTTGGGAGGGAGTTAATTATTGTTTATTCATATGTGTATTGTTGTGAGCATTTTGTTGAGCATACCCATCTATCCTTGGTTCTCCAAGCTCGGGGGTGGTCTCATTGAGACCTTGGATGGGAGGTGAACTTCTCATGGTTCTCCCCTTCATTTGCAGGTATTGATGCCAAGATCCATGTTCATGAAGCTTTGAATAAGTTCACTCTTTTGTATGGTTGTGTGGAAGCACCTTATGATGTTGCATTTTTTATCCTTGTAATGAGATTCTTCTCCTATTGCATATGTAATGTTTATTGAAAACCTTCTTCAAGTAATATGTGGAATGCTTCCTTTCATTATGAAATAGTTCATCAAGGAAGGGAATATTGTATGTTAGTCATTTAAATGTGAAGACTTCTCCATCATGAAGAATATGTATTTGTATTTGAAGAGATTATCATAATGAAAAGGATGAATCAATACTTTCATACCTATTGTATTCTATTTCTTGAAATAGTGAAGTTATTCTTTATTTGTGAAATGATATCCAAAGTTGATAGGATAGGCAATGTAATAGTTTCTATAGCACATAAAATCTAGTTGATGTATGAATTTAGTAATCTCTCTAATGTTGATTGTAATTTTTTCAAGTTAAATATATTCATTTTCTCTCTTTGAACAAAACTCCATTTCACTAGAACAACTCCCTAACCTTGGAAACCAATATTGCAATCTCTAATTTTTATAAATTAAAGCATGATAACAATGAATAAATGAACATGTTAGAATTCTATGTAAAGATCACATATAACTAATATTCAAATCATAGTCTTCCTAGTGTAATGCACTAATTAAAATTATCAAATGCATTCAAATAGCCCTCCTATAGCAAGAAAATAAATCAATGTGGAAGAGCTATGGCCAAACTATACAAATGACACTTTCTAGATTTTAGAGCAAAAATGCTCTCTGGAATTTGTATGGAAGGGAAATAATTCTCCTTGACACAGATAATATTCCCTTTCAAGATGCTTTTCATAATTAGAGTTAATGTCCTAGCTTCTCTATTATAATCTGGTTAAAAAAAACTAATCCCCTAATTAATATGAGAATTATGAAACAAATGGCAAACATGACTTGCCTCACCACTTAAATTCTAGTGGGACCCATATCCTCCCTTACCACCTCACCCACTTGCATAGGAAACAAGGGTGTGGGGGAACTTTTAGGCATTTATTACACTATCATATTATGACAACCTGCCTTGTCAAGAGGTCTCCTTAGACCATTTTCGCAAATCTCATTTATTGCATTTGAAATGTAAAGCCTTGAGGTGGGCCCAAGACCTGACTTAAATCTACCCCCATGCATAAGTTACTTGGCTAGGTTAGTACTTGCTAACATGCCACCTAACCCTTCTCCCCATTCCATGGGAATTTTCCTTAGGCTAGGTTTTGACATGATTTGGTGGGCCCCAAACTTTTAGCTCTTGGTATTTGCACATGCCCTTTCTGAAAGGGTTTCCATGCATGATCTCACATAGACTTAGGCAGGTGGGGAGTTTGTCACATCACCCCACTTGGAACATCTAGTTAGATTAGTGGAGTAGTATGATTGGTAGGCTAGGAATTATTTTTAGATTTGTTTATTTTATTTCTTTGTGGTATTTTTTAATTGTTAATAAATCTGTTTACTCTATTAGTTGTTAATTAGGAGATTTAGTAGTAGATTAACTTTTAGAATTTGTTTGTTCTTGTGGTTAATAATTTTATTTTTTAGATATTGACTTTGTTTGTAATTGAATTTAATAGTATTAAAAAATTAATTACCTATTAATAGATTAAGGTTAAAGTGGTATAGACTTAAATTTTAGTAAATTAACTTGTTAGAATAATGGCATATCTCATTCAAATAATAATTAGATAAAGGATCAATGTGTTAGATTTATTTGTTAGATTATTGTATTCAATTTCTAAATGTTTAACACTAGAATATTATTGCTAAATTAGTTGGTTTAAGTTTAATTGTCGACTTGTCTTTGGTTAGTAGGACTATAGATTATCGAATCGATGAACTTTAAGTAATCTCATTTCTTTACAAGGTATTTAGAAGATGATAGTAAAACTAATAGTCCCTTATACGTTTAGATAACATTGTATTCTAAATAACATCATTAGGTTCATTATCAAATTATAATTGTAATTCAATCGTTAATGTAATTATCTCATGAACCATCACCACCAGATTAAATATCTAATTAGTTGAACTGAACCTTCTTGAAAGCTATAACCTAGGTAGACATCTTAATTGTGGGAATAGTCTAATTGGGATAAATTGAATATTTAATGTCTAGGTATCTTTGAATTCATCCTGAACAATAGTCTAAATGGAAATTGTATACACTAGGGTTCCACTATCTGAACCTAACTTTTACAACTATAGTTATGAACTTTAATTTGCTAGACCCACATTGTCATATTGTTACTCCTTAGCTTAACGCTCCCCAAAACTTGACTCTAGATTTGACCGATTAAATTATTGTCAACTTACACTTAACCTTTGAACGTTACTCTTTAACTTTTCACTTTAAAAAAAAAAAATTGTTGCATTTTTGGGTTGGTTAATTTTGGGCATGACATTTGGTATTAGAGCCTAGGTTTCAACATTGGAACCTTTAAACCCATTACATTTCAACTAACCTAACTTAATCTATTGTGTAGGATGCCTATTGTCACACGAGCTGGCTGAAAAGGTAGGGGTCGTAAAGTTGTACATGTTAATGTAGGACAAGGGGTGGACCACCACCACCTCCACCACCACCACCACCTCCACTACCTCATAACCCTAAACAAGATATTATGGACGTCCTTCAAAATTTGATTGGGGTAATTCAACAGAGGTTACCACCCATAGTTCCTCAGCCAAAGTAGCGGGTTTCTGAGAGGGAAGTAGATATTTGAGGAGGTGGTAGAGCAGTTAATAGAGAGAGGTAGGAGACCTCCACCCAAGGTTGTTGAGGGCTGTGGTGATCATGAGGGTGAGTCAGTTCATCAGATAGAGGTACCACCCGAGCATGGGATTAGAGATAGAGGTAGACCCCCTAAAGATGTTGGGGATGAGATCTGAGAGTTATTGCGACTCCAGCCTCCCATATTTTTTGGATCCACTGATGAGTTAGTAGCAAAGGCTTGGCTACAGAGTCTACAATGATTCTTTGGATTGTACCCTTACAAGAGTAATCTTAAGGCATGACTTGCAGTTCATCTCCTACAAGAGAAGGCCTCCACTTGGTGGTAGCAGGAGGAGTCCATTGGAGGAGTGGCTATTGACACATTCACTTGGGAGACTTTTGTGGCTCATTTCTAAGAGAGGTATCTCTTTGATTTTTTTAGACAGAGATAGATAGAGGAGTTCCATGATCTCCAGTAGAGAGGTCTCATTATGGCCCACTATGAGAGTCAGTTTCTCGAGCTCCTTCCATATGTAGATTATATGAAGGATGAGAAGTTGTGTATCCATCAATTCATTAAGGGGCTTAATATGTCTCTTCAGGGTACAATATGCTTAGCCTTTCCTACCACATTCAAAGATACAGTTGAGATGACACTTGTAGCTGAGGATATCCATACTAGACAGGAGTCCTAGGATCGGTCTCAGCACCAAAAACCCTCATCCCAGAAGTCAGGACATCATAGATCCTCTTGGAAGGGGAAACAAAACCATTCAGCAGAATCCTCTAAGTGTCAACAGTCTCAGCAGCAGGGATCTTAGTAGGATTCTAGACAGAGGCATTCACAGGGTTATCAGGGCTCTAAGCCCAAATAGTGGCAGTCTCAGGGCCCTAAATAGGATCAAAGGACACAGACCCCTCAAACATAGTCAGCTAGGACTCAACAGTCCTCTAGGGGTGGATAGAGTGGTTTGAGTAGGACCAGATGGTCACAACAGCCTAGGACACAGGGAGTATAGATTCAGACGTGAGGGTCATGTTACACTTGTGGTGGTATGGGTCATATTGCTAGAGAGTGCCCTCAGGGATAGTCAGCCAGTGGTAAGAGAGGGGCTACCTCAGAGCCTATAGTGAGAGATATGAGTAGATCCCATAGAGTATTTGTAGCGGTTGAGAGCACCAAGCCAAGGTCATAGAGGCCATAGGTATGATTTAGGGTATCAATGTTTCTATCTTGTTTAATTCAAGAGTGATAGACTCCTTTATATCTCCCTATGTAGTGGAGCATTGTGGGCTGGTGGCAGTTAGATAGGATGTCAGT
This sequence comes from Chamaecyparis obtusa, assembly GCA_027943335.1. Lineage (NCBI taxonomy): Eukaryota > Viridiplantae > Streptophyta > Pinopsida > Cupressales > Cupressaceae > Chamaecyparis > Chamaecyparis obtusa. The sequence goes on from BSBK01000693.1 coordinate 340,644, forward strand.
TGGGAGATCGAGTTAGCCTCAGAAGCTAGTGTGTCTATTAGTTCCTTAGTTCGTAGTTGTCAAGTTCAGATTGGAGACTTGATCATGATGGCTGATCTCTGCATTACCCCTCTAGGCTCTTATGATGTAGTCCTTGGCATGGATTGGCTATATGCCCATAGCACCAAGATGGATTGTCATCAGAAGAGGGTTGAGTGTGTTGATGATCACGATACTTCTATGGTGATATTTTGGGTACAGAGGCCCATATCCCTTCACATGATTTCCGCTATGCAACTTAGGTGGTGCATGCAGAAGGGATGTCAGTTATTTGTGATCACCATTAGTGATAGAGAGGAGGATTTAGAGGGGGAGCCTTCACTCAAAGATTATCCTATTCTTCAAGATTTTGTAGATGTATTTCCTACCGAGCTACCTGGTATGCCTCTACCTAGGGTAGTTGATTTTCACATAGACCTTGTGCCAAGAGCCAAGCCCATATCTAGAGCACCTTACAGGATGACCACACATGAGCTCAATGAGCTCAAGATTCAGTTAGAAGAGCTCTTGGAGAAAGGGCACATCTGACCTAGTGTATCACCTTGGGGTGCAATAGTGATTTTTGTGAAGAAGGATGGATCACTTAGATTGTGCATTGATTATCGGCAGTTGAATAAAGTAACAATTAAGAACTGATACCAACTCCCCAAGATCAATGATTTATTTGATCATTTGCAAGGTGCTCGAGTATTCTTGAAAATAGATCTGAAGTCGGGGTACCATTAGTTGCGAATAGTGGAGAGTGATATCCATAAGAATACTTTTCATATGAGGTATGGTCACTATGAGTTCATAGTGGTGCCATTTGGCCTCACGAATGCTCCAGATATTGTCATGAGCCTCATGAAAGAGGTATTTCATACATTCTTGGATAAGTTTGTGGTAGTGTTCCTGGATGATATTTTGATCTATTCTCTCAATGAAGAGGAGCATGAGGAGCATTTGAGATAGGTTCTGTAGCATTTGAGGGAGAATCAATTATATGGAAGCTTGTCAAAGTGTTCCTTCTTTAGACTTGAGGTGCATTATCTTGGTCATGTTATATCTAGTGATGGGATCTCTGTAGACCCATCAAAGATTAGAGCCATTATAGATTGGCCAGAACCCACCAGTGTCATTAAGGTCTAAAGTTTTATGGGCTTAGTAGGTTACTATAGACACTTCATGGTAGGATTTTCTAGGATAGCTCATCCCATCACTTCCCTTCAGAGAAAGGGGAAGAAGTATGAATGGACAGAGAAGTGTGAGAGAGCTTTTCAAGAGCTCAAGAGAGCCCTCACTAGTGCACTGATTTTAGCAGTGCCAGATCCTTTAGCAGACTTTATTATGTGCACAGATGCTTCATTGGATGGTTTAGGAGTAGTCCTTATGTAGGAGGGTCATCCTATAGCTTTTGAGTCTAGGAAGCTAAAGATTCACGAGCTTAATTATCCTACTCATGACCTAGAGCTTGTAGCGGTGGTTCATGCCTTAGTGAGATGGTGACACTTTCTTCTAGGTCACCACTTTGAGATTCATTCAGATCACCAGAGCCTATAGTATATCTTTACATAGCCCAATCTTAATGCTAGGTAGAGGAGATGGATGGAGTTTTTGTGTGAGTATGATTTTGATGTTCATTACATCAAAGGGAAGGAGAATGTAGTTGCAAATGCCTTGAGTAGGGGGTGACACGAGCTCTCATCTATGACTTCTAGTACAGATTTGAGGGAGTGCATTTTGCATCACTTGCCAGAGGATGGATTTTAGGTAGAGGTTTGTCAAGTTATCCATTCTTAGAGACCCCTTGATGGGAGATTTGCAGAGTATTCCTTAGAGTCTGATGGAATCCTACATCATAGGGGATGTATTTATGTACCTTCTTCAAGTGACTTGCAAGAGTTTATTGTGCTAGAGGCTCACAGAGCACCTTATGCAGCTCATCTAGGGGTTAAGAAGTTTCATGCTGATCTAAGATAGTTGTATCATTGGCCGAGCATGAGATTATAGATTGCGAGCATAGTTTCTAGATGCCTAGAGTGTCAAAGAGTGAAGGCAGAGCACAGTCATCCAGGTGGGCTCCTGCAGCCACACAAGATTGTCGAGTGGAAGTGGGATACTATATCTATGGACTTCATTGTTGGTCTCCCTATGTCTTCTCACCGCCATGATGCCATCTTGGTAGCAGTTAGCACATTGACCAAGGTTGCCCACTTCTCACTTGTGCGTACTGCATTCATAACATGAGATGTAGCTTAGGTGTTTTTGGGGGATATTGTCAGACTTCATGGCATTCCCTGTAAGATCATCTCTGATAGAGACTCATTGTTCACATCATCTTTTTGGAGAGAGTTACAAGGAGTGTTGGGCACTAGGCTCAATTTTAGTATGACATATCACCCTCAAACTGATGGATAGATAGAGAGGGTTAACCAGGTGTTAGAGCATATGTTATGTATGTATGTGATCGACCATCAGGTCAAGTGGGAGGAATACCTACATGTGGTCGAGTTTGCCTATAATAATGGGCATCATACTTCTATTGGTATGCCACCATATTAGGCTTTGTATGGTAGACCATGCAGGACACCACTGAGTTGGGATAGGATCGAGGATAGAGTATCTATTGGACCTCAGTTGCTCAAGGATATGGAGCACCAAGTGCTCTTGATTAGACAGTGACTTAGAGAGGCTGAGGATCGATAGAAGAAGTATGCAGATATGAAGATGGTTGACCATGAGTATAGGGTTGGAGATAGGGTCTTCTTGAGAGTGCGTACACATAAGAGTCCAATCCATTTTGGAAGGGGCTCTAAGTTGGCACCTCACTTTGTTGGACCTTTCAAGATATTGGAGAGGATAGGACCAGTTGCCTACCATTTAGCTTTGCCACTCAGCCTGTCACACATCCACAATCTATTTCATGTATCTTTTTTACGGAAATATATTTATGATGAGTCTCACATTATAGATTGTGATGCCTTGCAGGTGGAGTCAGATGGAAAAATATCCTTGGAGCCCATCTACATTTTATCTTGATGGACCCTGGCACTTTGAGGTAGAGAGCTGGACCAGGTTAGGGTCCAGTGGGATTGTTATGATGAGGTCACAGCTTCATGGGAGGATGCAACATAGATGAGATCATAGTACCCATACCTTTTTGATGAACTCCAGGAGGAAGTTCTGCCTAGGGGGGGAAGGATGTGAGGCCTCACCCCGACCCATTATAGAATTTTTTATCATTCACATTTTGATACTTCATGATTTTATACATTGACACACTTTTGATTATCCTGACATAGACTCAAGATATTATGGTGATGACGATTATTATATTATGTGGATTACATTTTGATGTGGATTAGAACATAGAATATGTAGTTGATTTTGATTATGCATGTTAGTTATGTGAATCAATGAGAAGACTTGATCATGATTAGATTTGATAATTTCATGGATGATATGTTATGATGTTATGGAGTTATGATGTTTAAACATTATTGGATGAAAACTTGTAATTAGAATTGAAATCTGCACATTGATCTATTTTGTTAATTATGAATTGAAAATTTATATTTCATGTGATTTTATTACCTTGGACTACTGATGCTCAAGTTTAGTGTGTAGGAAAGAGAACCATGGAATTATTTGGAGAATCAAGGCTAAACATATGTGAATTGAGTAAGCCAAGGTTTATTCCGATATGGGATTGAAAACCTCATTGTAATTTGATCTTGTTGTAAATGTTAATTCCATGTGTGTTATTAGTTTAACTTCATGTTGCCAATTAGGACATGTCATAGTGGATGTGATGTGTATTTTGTTGGTGTCACTTAACACTTGTATTGAATATGTGGAAGATGACATGTCAATTAGGGCTTGTGAAGAACCTCCTAACCCCATATAATATTGTATTAAGTCCCACTTGCTTGTAGATGTCCTGTAGGGATCACATCAAGTTGGGAACTCGGATTTGGACTTTACGGGTACTTTAGAGGGGTCAAAACTGATCCTAGGTTGTAGCTTTAGCCTAAATTAGCTAACCCTAAGTAGGTACCTTGGGTTGGGGGTTAGTTTTTGCCTATGGGAAAGCCTAGAACCTCATGATGGGCCTCCAAAAAGCCTACTTTTCAAAAGTGGTGAAAATGGAAGTGGCCACATGCATTCTCACTTTCCCCACTCTTTGCCAAACCCACAATTAAGAGGGGAGACAATATGGAAGATGAAGGACTGGGTGTCATGTCTCAATTAATGCTAGTTGTTGAGTACATTTTAGAGGCCTTTTTGGTGGGATGGGAAAGACTTAGTGGGTGTGCACCCACTCTCTAATTTTAGAGACAATTAGGTTTGGAGGAGGAAAGCAAAAAGGGATTTGGGCTCTTGTCAAAGATCATTTTACCATAACACTTGTGAAGGCTGGTCTACTCATTGCCATGGAAGTTTTCTTGTTGTTTCCAATAGATTAGCATGTTGTTCTTGTTCTCTCTTGCATATGGATTCTATGTTTTGTTGTGATATTGTGTTGTATGGGATGGGATTTGGGTTGAATTCATGTTTATGGTTTTATTTTTGTTTGAATGGGGAAATTTTGTTCATGGGGGTAAGGCATTACTCACCCTTTGGGAAGGGAAGAAGTGGCCTTGGGTGAAGGGGTTAGGTGGGCTCTTCATTGTAGTGAGAGTCTCTTCTCTTGGAGAAGAGGGACAAATTCATGGGGTATGGGCACCATGAAGCCATTTGTATCCTTGCATCTTGAGGATGTTGATAATGAAAGTTTGTGAATAGAGGTTTGATAATGTAGCCTTGAAGAGGCAATGAAATATTCAAGTTGAGAAAATGTAAATGCAATGGCATTCTCCTCATTGGGAAAGCCCACCTTCACCCTTCTCAATGAGTTTGGAAAACTCATTTGTGAAGCCTTGGGAGGGAGTTAATTGTTGTTTATGCATATGTGTATTGTTGTGAGCATTTTTTTGAGCATACCCATTTAGCCTTGGTTCTCCAAGCTCGAGGGTGGTCTCCTTGATACCTTGGATGAGAGGTGAGCTTCCCATGGTTCTCCCCTTCATTTGTAGGTATTGATGCCAAGATCCATGTTGATGAAGCTTTGAAGAAGTTCACTCTTTTGTGTGGTTGTGTGGAAGCATCTTATGATGTTGCATTGTTATAGTGAAGTTATTCTTTCTTTGTGAAATGATATCCAAAGTTGATAGGATAGGCAATGTAATAGTTTCTATAGCACATAAAATCTAGTTGATGTATGAATTTAGTAATCTCTCTAATGTTGATTGTAATTTTTTCAAGTTCAATATATTCATTTTCTCTCTTTGAACAAAACTCCATTTCAATAGAACAACTCCTTAACCTTGGAAACCAATATTGTAATCTCTAATTTTTCTAAATTAAAGCATGAGAACAATGAATAAATGAACATGTTAGAATTCTATGTAAAGATCACATATAACTAATATTAAAATCATAGTCTTCCTAATGTAATGGACTAATTAAAATTATCAAATGCATTCAAATAGCTCTCCTATAGCAAGAAAATAAATCAATGTGGAAGAGCTATGGCCAAACTATACAAATAACACTTTTCAGATTTTAGAGCAAAAATGGTCTCTGAAATTTGTATGGAAGGGAAATAATTCTCCTTGACATAGAGAATATTCCATTTCCAAGATGCTTTTCATAATTAGAGTTAATGTCCTAGCTTCTCTATTATAATCTGGTTAAAATAAAACTAATCCCCTAATTAATATGAGAATTATGAAACAAATGGAAAACATGACTTGCCTCACCACTTAAATTCTATTGGGACCCATATCCTTGTTAATATGATTTAGAACAACAGAGAGGGGGGGTGAATCAGTTGTTCTCAGGTCCTGATATATAAGACAAACTTAAAAAGCTTTTCCATAAATCAGATCCAATAACCAAAACAAACTTGGTCATCACTAATTCAGTAATAGAAACATATAACATTGCAGTCCACTACCCAGCTGTAACTGAACTTGTAAAACACAAAAATATTCAAACCAAAACATTCACACAAGTATTAACACTAGGATTTATAGTGGAAACCCAATGTGGCAAAAACCACTTTGTAACATGCTACTATTATTTTGACTCTTCTGAAGTGAGCTCGGTTAAAAGCCAACCTTGTCAAAGGTTACAATACAGACTATTAGGTGTGACCCGGTTAAAGGATTTCAATCACCCTGTTAAAAGTGAGCCTTGTTATAGGACTTACATACACTCCATTAGAATGCAACCTTGTTCAAAAGATTTAACATATGACTTTTAGGTCAACCTTTGTTAAAAGGATTTTGACTGTTACAATGGTTAGAAAGTAGCAGCAATATTTATCTGAAAAACATGCAACTTACTTTGCAAATATTAGATATGATTCCATACAATAATGTTGGTTTATTGACTTTGAAACTTTTCCATCTCCATCTCTGATCTACTCGAAACTTTTCTTCAAGCAACCACCACAATTCTCCTTTAGCCTTTCCTGCTTGTATAGTCAATAAAACTTTACTGATCTTCCAGCATTCTCTTTTTCACCCATGCACATGCATATCCAATGCTTAGGTTCCCTTAATACTTTCTTCAATTAGGTTAAATCATCTTATGCCACTCAATCTCATTCGTAGATCTTAGGGTTAGGTCAGATTCATTGAATCTACCCACTTCACGTTCTTCGGCTTCATTTCTAGAATCATCCCAAATCTCTTAAAGATTTACAATAAAACATTTTACAGTGCATTTAATGCTTTCAAACAATCAATAAATAAATTCAACATGTTTTACATAATCCAAAAATTTAACAATGTCTTCTGCAAAACTAAATTCTCTTCAAATATAAAAATGCTGATGCTCGGTCAATATTGTGATCAACTACTTGGTCTTCATGTAGAAAGCTTGGTCATTACTAAAAATGTTTCCTCAGCTTATACTGTCTTCCTTGACAATTAAATATCATTTGGTCGACACTAGAATTTTTGCTCAGACTTGGTCGACACTAACATTACTTGGCTTAAACATGATTTCTCCATTCTTTGCTCAGTCAAGCCTACCAGTTTAGTCTTAGTATAAACAATAAATTGTCTCATCATTGTACAACATAGTCAAGTACACTTTGTAGTATCAAAAAACCTCAACCTTTCCCTAGGTGCTATTGTTACCAACCTTGCCCCAATCCTTCACAACAATACAATAGATATTGTACTTTCCTAAGTAGCAAAAATCTTACCAATTAAGGTTTGACATCAATGACAATACAACAATTGTTTCAATTGCAGTTTCCAACAATCTCCCTCTTTGGCATTGATGACAACACCATATGATATCACCTGAATAACACATGGATTACCAACCAATCCAAAAACTTATCTATTCATTAGAGAATTATTTATAATATCCTTAGCTTCATTCTAATTCAAAATCCTATAAGCCTCACTTATGTGACCGTCATAAGTATTCAGATCTCCCTCTATCCTGATCCTTCATTTCAGTTCATCACCCTTACCTTTCAGTGTCATGTGTTATCATATCAGTTCATCTCCCTCTTTGACAAAAATGCCAAAGTAACAACTAAAACATACATCCATCATATGTAGATAATATTTGTGCAGCTTAGTGTTTCTCCCTCTGTCATCTTTCTTATGACTGATTCCTTGTCTTTGCTCCTTTTCACAACTCTAGGCCTGCCCTAAAGTGTGACAATCTTTTGCATCAATTTTTCAAATATTTTGCTATAGCATATTTGATGCAGTGCTCCTAGCTTGACTAGGCAGCATCAATTAGGGGAAGGACCCCTAATTGACTTCTCAAATACTCATGAGATTCTATGGGTAAAGCTTTAGTGAATATGTCTGCTAATTGTTCTTTTGTATTCACATATTCCATTCAGACTTCTTTATCTTGTACTAATTCTCTCAAGTAGTGATACTTGATTGCTATGTGCTTGGTCTTAGTGTACATCACTGGATTCTTAGAAATATTGATAGCACTTGTGTTGTCATAGAAAATAACAAGTTCAGTGATTTCTTCTTTCATGCCTATCAACAATTGTTTTATCCATATCAAATTTGAACAGTTTACTGCAGCAACAACATACTTGGCCTCGATAGTAAATTGGGAAATGCAATTTTGTTTCTTGCTTATCTAGGAGACTAATCTTTGTCCAAGAAAGAAACCTCTACCACTAGTACTCTTTCTGTCATCTACATTTCCTGCCCAATCAGCATCTGTATAAACTCTGAGTTCAAATTTGTCATCCTTCTTATAATATAGACCATAGTTAGCAATTCCTTTCAAGTATCTCATAATTCTTTTCACAGCCATCATGTGTGTTTCCTTAGGATTGACAGAGAATCTTACCACAATCTCAATAGCTAGTGCAATATCTGGTCTACTATGTCTAGCATACTACAATTTTCCAATCATGGACATGTACAAAGTTTGATTCGCTTCTGCAACATCATCATTCTTAGATAACTTTTGTCTAGTAACCATAGGAGTACTCACTAGTTTAGCATCTTCCATCCCAAAAGTTTTTAGTATTTCATTAACATACTTAGACTATATAATGAAAATTCCTTTCTTCCTCTAATATACTTGTAAACCAACAAAGAATTTGATCTCACCAAACATGCTCATTTAAAATTTAGTTTGCATTTCATTTGAAAATATTTTACACAATGCATCTTGTCCACCAAAAATAATGTCATCCACAAAAATTTTTGCCAACAGGATACCTTTACCTTCTTCATCTTTCATGTACAGATTGCTTGTGTCATTTGTTCTTGAAAATCCAATCTGTATCAAGTAGTTGTGCAACCTCTCATACCATGCTTTGGGAGCTTGCTTCAATCCATATAGTGCTTTGTTCAGTTTGCACACCATGTGTCTTCTGTTTGGATCAATAAAACCTTCTGGCTGTTCTATGTAAACTTCTTCTTCTAGTATACCATTTAAAAATGTAGACTTGACATCCATTTGATATACCTTGAAATCTTTATAAGCAGCATATGCAAGTAGATTTCTTACTCCTTCCAATCTAGCTATAGGGGAAAATGTCTCCCCATAATCTATTCCTTCTTTTTGTGCATAGCCTTTGCATACCAGCCTAGCTTTGTTCCTAGTTATTTCACCATTTTCATTCATCTTATTCTGAAACACCCACTTTGTTCCTATAACATTTTTGTTTTCTGGTCTCGGTACTAGAGTCCAAGTATCATTCTTCTCAATCTAGTCAATCTCTTCATTCAGTACTTGTATCCAATCTTCATTATCCAATGCCTCACTAGTTGACTTGGGTTCAAATTCACACAGTAGGCATGTTGGATCCTTAGTCTTACTTCTGGTCTGAATTCCATTATTTTTGTCTCCAATTATTTGTTTAGGCTTGTGATGTCTTCTTACATATTTTTCCAAAATAGGTTCAGCTCTTCTCTCCTCTATTTCATCAGGTTCCCCAACAAGATTGTCAGATTCAGCTTCTGAATGCTCAGCAACCTCTTCCTAATACTCAGCAGTATTTTCTTGTAGCTTGGCATGTTCTTGTTCTCTTTCGGCACTGTTTTCCTGATGCTTGGTAGCATCTGTCTATCACTCGACATTGCTTACCTGAGACTCGGCATTAGGTGCAAGTTTGTTACTTTCCTCTTCTTCTTCCTCAATGTACACAAAAGATCTATAATCTTCTGGTTCTCTTTTGCTATCAGCTTCATTTCTTTCTATATACTCATCAATTTTAACATTCACACTTTCCACAATTTTGTTAGTGTTAGAGTTCAAACACTTATAAGCTTTACTTTTTGTGGAATATCCTAGGAATATGCCTTCATCACTCTTAGCATCAAAATTTCCATTCCTAGTGTCTTTTAATATATAGCACTTACTTCCAAAGATTCTAAAGTATTTCACACTTTGTGCATGCCCATGTCATAATTCATAGGGTGTCAAATTTGTACCTTTCTTGATCTGTACCTGGTTAAGAGTGTAGACAGCAGTGCTTATAGCTTCTTTCTAGTATTTTTGTGCCACATTCTTATTAATCAACAATGTCCTTGCATAATCCAAGATAGATCTATTTCTTCTTTCTGCTATACCATTTTGTGGAGGTGTTCTAGGTGCAAACATCTATCTTTTAATTCCTCTATCATTGCAAAATAGATTGAATTCATTTGATGTAAATTCTCCACCTCGGTCAAATCTAAGACATTTTAGGTTCCTACTTGTCTCCTTCTCAACCTTAGCCAAATACCACTTAAAGAATTGAAAAGCTTCAGATTTTTCTTTTAGAAACATTACATGCATCATCCTAGTATGATCATCAACAAAAAGATAAAATATCTAGCACCATAGTAACTTTGTACACCCATAGGTCCACAAAGGTTAGTATGAACCAAATCTAAAATGTTTTCAGAAGTAAAGGATTTGCTCTTAAAACTTGACTTTGTCATTTTCCCTAACTGGCATTCCTTGCACATCACATTCTCAGGTTTCTTCAATCTAGGTAGACCTCTTACCTTTTTCTTCTTATCTCTACCAGATTGTCAAAGTTAACATGACATAGCCTTTTATGCCATAACTAAATATCATCAAGTTGTGCAATTATACATGTTTCTTCAAATAGGTCAAGATAGAACAAATTACCTCTAGTCTAATCTCCACTTCTAATTAGTTCTCCAATAGCATCAAATATTTTAGCTTTCTTGTGATGAAATTCCACTCAGTAACTAGTTTTGTTGAGCTGAGCAACACTTAACAAATTATAATTGAAACCTTCAACCCAATATGCATTATCACAAGATATCTTATCAGTCAGTTTAATCAAACCTTTTCCTCTAATAGGACATGGTGCATCATTACCAAATTTTACACTTTTACCTCTGTAATGATGTAAGGTCTCAAACTCATTTTTGTCACCAGTCATGTGATGTGAAAAACCACTGTCAATAATCCATTTATCATTCTTGTTCACATAGGATATCAATGCATTTTTCTCATCCTCATCAGATTCATCTTTCATTGCAACATAGACTACCTCAATTTCAAAATCATCACTATCAGTGTCAGTTTCTTCTTCAGCAATGTAACAAGAATTCTTACCTCTTCCTTTATAGTCCTTGTTCCTTTGGTAGCTTTTGTCATCTCTTCTTTCTTTGTGTTTTCTTTTTCTTTCATCATCTTTATCCTTCTTGTCAGGACATCTAGTAGCTATATGACCAACTTTATTACATGCAAAGCATATAATAGGGAGTTTACCTTTATACTTTCCTTTTCCTCTTCTCAGTCTTCTAGCCATAAGAGATTCTAGATCTTCCAGTTCTTCATCAGAAGTGTCACTGTCACTTTCACTTTCACTTTCACTGATGCATCTTTCTTTTTCTTTATTTGGCTTATTCAAAACTAGTTGTGACTTGAAAGTAGATTCAACATTACCAATACTACCAACAATGAAATTATCATAGTTAGAGAGTTCAAAAGCAATCAGCTTACCAACCAAACTTTCCAAAGTAAGAACATTAGCAGAGTTGCATCTAGATTCTTGAATAGCTGAGATCTTAATAGCATATATAGGACACAGGGTTCTTAGTACTTTTCCAATTATAGTTTCATCATCAATAACCCCATTTGCTCCTCTGATAGCATTCACAACTTCTTTTATTCTACCACAATATTGTGCAATGTTTTCACCTTCTTGCATTCTCATTTGATCAAACTTATCTCTATGACTCTCAGCCTTTGCTTTCAGTACATTTAAGTCACCACCATAGATCCTTGCAAGAGTGTCCCACATCTCCTTAGCAGTTGTGCAATCCTTAATGTCCTCAAATTCTAGATAGCTTAGGGCAGATGCAATTTCCAGCATTGCCTGATTATGTTCTTGCTTAGCTCTCATTTCTTCGGTAGTCAAAGGTGCGATAGGTGAGACATAGCCATTCTCAATGTATTACTTTGTAGAGTCACCAATACCAGTCAGATGCAGCTTCATCAAGCTTTTCCATGTAGGGAAGTTTTCCTTATTCAGCTTTGGTACCTCCTTCTTATACATCCTGATCATTTGCTTCAAGTCCCTTTAAACTTGATTTCTATAAACACTAATAATAAGCAACAAAGCTCTGATACCAATTGTTAATATGATTTAGAACAATAGAGAGGGGGGGTGAATCAGTTATTCTCAGCTCCTGATGTATAAGACAAACTTAAAAACTTTTCCATAAATTAGATCCAATAACCAAAACAAACTCGGTCATCACTAATTCAATAATAGAAACATATAACATTGCAATCCACTACCCAGCTATAACTTAACTTGTAAAACATAGAAATGTTCAAACCAAAACATTCACACAAGTATTAACACCAGGATTTATAGTGGAAACCCAATGTGGGAAGAATCACTTTGTAACATGCTACTATTATTTTCACTTTTCTGAAGTGAACTCGATTAAAAGCCAACCTTGTCAAAGGTTACAATACACACTGTTAGGTGTGACCCGGTTAAAGGATTTCAATCACCCTGTCAAAAGTGAGCCTTGTTATAGGACTTACATACACTCCATTAAAATGCAATCTTGTTCAAAGGATTTAACATATGACTGTTAGGTCAACCTCTGTTAAAAAGATTTTGGCTGTTACAATGGTTAGAAAGTAGCAGCAATATTTATCTGAAAAACATACAACTCACTTTGCAAATATCAGATCCGATTCTGTACAATAATGCTAGTTTATTGACTTTGAAACTTTGCCATCTCCATCTCTGATCTGCTCAGAACTTTTCTTCAAGCAACCACCACAATTCTCCTTCAGCCTTTCCTGCTTGTATAGTCAATAAAACTTTACTGATTTTCTAGCATTCTCTTTTTCACCCATGCACATGCATATCCAATGCTCAGACTCCCTTAATGCTTTCCTCAATTAGGTTTACTCATCTTATGCTGCTCAATCTCATTCGTAGTTCTTAGAGTTAGGTCAGATTCATTGAATCTACCCGCTTCATGTTCTTCGGCTTAATTTATAGAATCATCTCAAATCTCTTAAAGATTTACAATAAAATATTTTACAGTGCATTTAATGCTTTCAAAGAATCAATAAATAAAGTCAACACATTTTACATAATCCAAGAATTCAACAATGTCGGCTCCAAAACTAAATTCTCTTCAAATATAAAAATGCTGAAGCTTGGTCAATACTATGATCAACTACTCAGTCTTCATGTAGAAAGCTCAGTCATTACTAAAAATGTTTCCTCGGCTTATACTGTCTTCCCCGGCGATTAACTATTGTTCGGTCGACACTAGAATTTTTGCTTGGACTCGGTCACCACTAACATTACTCGGCTTAAAAATTTTCTCCATTCTTTGCTCGGTCAAGCCTACCAGTTTATTCTTAGTATAAACAATGCATTGTCTCATCATTGTACAACATAGTCAAGTACACTTTGTAGTATCAAGATAACTCAACCTTTCCCTAGGTACTATTGTTACCAACCTTGCCCCAATCCTTCACAACAATACAATAGATATAGTACTTTCCTAAGTAGCAACAGTCTTACAAATTAAGGTTTGACATCAATGACAATACAACAATTGTTTCAATTGCAGTTTCCAACAATCCTCCCTTACCACCTCACCCACTTGTGCAAGAAACAAGGGTGTGGCAACACTTTTAAGCATTCATTACACTCTGTCATATTATGACAACCTGCCTTGTCAAGACGTCTCCTCCTTAGACCATTTTTCACAAGTCTCCTTTATTGCATTTGAAATGTAAAGCCTTGAGGTGGGCCCAAGACCTATCTTAAATCTGCCCCCATGTGTAAGTTACTTGGCTAGGTTAGTACTTGCTAACATGCCACCTAACCCTTCTCCCCATTCCATGCAAATTTTCCTTAGGCTAAGTTTTGACATGATTTGGTGGGCCCCAAACCTTTAGCTCTTGGTATTTGTGCATGCCCTTTCTAAAAGGGTTTCCATGCATGATCTCACATAGAATTAGGCAGGTGGGGAGTTTGTCACATCACCCCACTTGGCACATCTAGTTAGATTAGTGGAGTAGTATGATTGGTAGGCTAGGAATTATTTTTAGATTTGTTTATTTTATTTCTTTGTGGTATTTTTTAATTGTTAATAAATCCTTTTACTCTATTAGTTGTTAATTAGGAGATTTAGTAGTAGATTAACTTTTAGAATTTGTTTGTTCTTGTGGTTAATAATTTTATTTGTTAGATATTGACTTTGTTTGTAATTGAATTTAATAGTATTAAAAAATTAATTACCTATTAATAGATTAAGGTTAAAGTGGTATAGACTTAAATTTTAGTAAATTAACTTGTTAGAATAATGGCATATATCATTCAAATAATAATTAGATAAAGGATCAATGTGTTAGATTTATTTGTTAGATTATTGTATTCAATTTCTAAATGTTTAACACTAGAATATTATTGCTAAATTAGTCGGTTTAAGTTTAATTGTCGACTTGTCTTTGGTTAGTAGGACTATAGATTATCGAATCGATGAACCTTAAGTAATCTCATTTCTTTAGAAGGTGTTTAGAAGATGATAGTAAAACTAATAGTCCCTTGTACGTTTAGATAGCTTTGTATTCTAAATAACATCATTAGGTTCATTGTAAAATTGTAATTATAATTCAATCATTAATGTAATTATCTCATGAACCATCACCGCTGGATTAAATATCTATTAGTTGAACTGAACCTTCTTCAAAGCTATAACCTAGGTAGACATCTTAATTGTGGGAATAGTCTAATTGGGATAAATTGAATATTTAATGCCTAGGTATCTTTTTATTCATCCTGAATAGTAGTCTAAATGGAAACTATATACACTAGGGTTCTACTATCCAAACCTAACTTTTACAACTATAGTTATGAACTTTAATCCGCTATACCCACATTGTCATATTGTTACTCCTTAGCTTAATGCTCCCCAAAACTTGACTCTAGATTTGACTGGTTAAACTGTTGTCAACTTACACTTAACCTTTGAACGTTACTCTTTAACTTTTCACTTTTAAAAAAAAAATTGTTGCATTTTTGGGTTGGTTAATTTTGGGCATGACATCCCCGCCTACATTTATTTTAGAGTCCCCAAGATTATGGATAATTTGAGATAGCTGAACCCATAATCTTTGTTTACTTGAAACTAAAAATGGGTCGTAAACATTAAGAAGATAAAAGGAGATTGCAAAGATTGATATCTCTACTAATAACTAATTAGCCCCAATTGCAACTAGTTGCACTTTGCAATTTGAGGACCTCCGAAGGATGGCTAGGCCACCTGAAGCCCCTAAAGAGGGAACGTGAAGAAAATCCCAACCCTACAATGATCTAAAATGATCCTCCCCCTTATCCTGAGACATTTTAGTTTCTTGTAATAGCACTACATCTGCTTGATTCACCAAGATCTGATCCTTAATGAGATGGGCCTTGTTAGAGGCATTTAAGCCTCTAACATTCCAGGATATAATCCTCATTAGTGCTTCAGAGAGCCTGTTGCCCTCCTCCCCTGCTTAATTTGTTTGGCTATTGAAGTTGTAGCCTCCTCCTTAGACTTCCTCAGAATCTTAGAAAAAGAAATGACTGATTGAACCCCTACAACTATCTCCTCCTAGATTTTATTCCCCTTAGGGGGATGAGCCCTATATTTTTTGGCTTAAAGAAAGAATTTAATATTTGAGAGATCTACCTCCATTTCTAGAGTTGCACATGTTTTTGGGGAAGGTGAAAGGAAAATTTATTCAGAACCCAACATCTCTGAAACCCGAATATTACCAAAAACTTCACCTTGAACATCTTCCAAAACATGCCTTGGGGCATCATCTTCCACAACCCCATCAAACTTCTTCTCAGCCACATCTAGCACTAGATTATCAACAAAACCAACCAAATATGTTTCTGCAATGATATTTGATTCTAAATTAATCTAGTCTGGCATGAGATGATCACGATTAGGTGAGTTAAGGGCAAAAGGATCCATAAACGAAGGGTCAATCTCCTATAAAAAGGATTGATGAAGGTTTTTCCTAATGGATTATAAAGAAGAGACCCCTTTCTGAACATCTGTAGGCAATGGAGAATTATCCAAAGGCCATTCCAGTTCATAATCCAAATGTCGATCAGATATTTCTAAGTTCTGCAGAGAGATGGCTGGGAGAACCAAAAAGTCAACTAAACCCATAGGAGATGAGGGCGATTTAGGTGAGTCTAGGGGATTAGCCATCTGACCAAGCTACATTAAGGGGGCAAAAACCATAAATGGAGAAGCCACCGTTGGATATTTTCAATCAACCTGCTGAGTAATTCCAATAGGAGAGATCTTTGGGCTCGGATTTGGGCTAGTTACCAGAGGATTATATGGCGCTTCCAATAAAGGTGCGGGAATCAAGCTACCTACTGCCCCCCTAGGAGGCCATTCCAAAAGCTCACCCCCAAAGAGAGAAGGGGAGGGGGGCTGATTAGGAATGTGCAGGGATTCCATAAAAAGTTGAATTTTCTTGGGTGAGTAGGGATTAACAAAAGAATCTTTAGGATCTTTATGAAAGAAATTGACCCCAACTGATGAATGAATTGAATCCAAAAGCTGGCAATTCAAGGGGAGAGAGAACTTGTCTTTGCACACCCCACTCCCTTGGTTAGGCCTCTTCCTACATTGGGAAGAAAGATGTCCAAGAGAGTCCATCCTATTTAAAATAAATTTGGGGCCATCTAGGGAGATTCACTAATCATATGAGCCATAAGTAGATTCTAGGTAGATATAAGAAGGCCAAGGCTTAGACAAATCTTGAAAGAAACAAATTTTGGAAGAGAGTTTGCAATCCTCTAACGAAGACTGGTCATGCTACAAAAAGATACCCAATTTATTAGCCAATGTTTCCAGGATATCCAACTACCTATATTCCAAAGGTAATGCTGGAAGTGAAATCCAGAAAGGAAAGAACCTTGTGTGAATCTTGTCCAATCTAAAATTTGGGTACCAAGGGTGTGTGTGCATACCCCAACCATCTAAAAACCAAATTTTACAGTGATGGATTTTGTCTCTGCTAGTTTTGTCAACAAAAATAGCTATGAAAAAACCCTGACCATTATCTATAAGGATTATCTTCTGCAAACCAGTCCAATGCTTAAAACCCCAGGATGATAAATCCTCATTCGTAGGAGTAAAGTTCCAAATCTTACCAATTAAAGCCCTTGTCCGCAGCTCCAGCACTTCATGTGAAGTCATATTGGGTGGAATGAAAAGTTGATTTGAATCCTGTGGTGCAGCTTGTGAAAATCTTCGAAAAGCCTCTTGCTGATCTAGAAGCGGAGGTCAAGGAACCAAAGGTGGATTAAAAGGAGCTCCTCCTGAGGCAGATAAGTAATCACCATGGATTTTAAACTGGGGTTCCGACACCTTTGGATCCTTGCTAAAAGGAATGTCATTTCCTAGGCGAGACAACGAGATAGAACCACAAATATCAAATATAACTTTCTTCTCTAGAAACCTCCTATGCCTACCATGGAAATGACGTGCCTTCATATGGTTTCTTCCCTTGAATGGAGGAAACTGAGGGACATGGTTATTGAATATGGGCTTGACAACATTTGCTCTAGCTTTATCGACCCACTTCCCAGATTGAAATACCCATTGAGAGATTTTTTTTGATACCACATGGGTGGGATTCATCGACCCATCTACCTGACTTGAAAACCCATTGGGGGACCTAAGGAACTGATTGATTTGAAACTTTGTTCCAAAGATCCTAGATAGGGAGAACCCTATCGACTTCATCCCCCCACTTTTCCTTTTGCACCGGAAAACTCTCTCAACCATTTTGCTGTGAAACCCTAGCCAAAGTTGCTCCTGCTCGCACACCTCCTCTCGCTCGCGCTCCTCCTTCCATTTTTCAATATCCACTTTGGCCAATTTATTATTATTATAATATTTGATATAAATATAATTTTTCTTTGTCATAGCTCTCTTCAAAGTGTAGAAAAGGTTAAACAATAAGATTTTAGAATCGCTAATCTTTCCTAATATCTTACGATAAGTAGAATTCATATTTTGTGTTTGATTTATTTCAATCTATATATTATTATTTAGATTTCAAATTATTTAAAATACTTTTAAATTTTTTAAAAATAATATATTTCAATTATTTTATATTATATTTCATATATAGTAAGTCATGTTTTTTGAAAATAATACAATAAGAAATGTATAATAGTCATATCATTATATTTTTAATATTATGTATTATATATCTATTTATATTTATTATTTATTTTATATCTAAATAACTAATCTTCTTCATGTTGGGTATTATAATAATTATATTATATAATACGTTATTCAATTTAATCAAATATATTTTCAATTATAATATTATTTTAAATAAAAAA
The DNA here is from genome assembly GCA_027943335.1 of Chamaecyparis obtusa. Lineage (NCBI taxonomy): Eukaryota > Viridiplantae > Streptophyta > Pinopsida > Cupressales > Cupressaceae > Chamaecyparis > Chamaecyparis obtusa. The sequence goes on from BSBK01000693.1 coordinate 359,086, forward strand.
ATATAAAATTAGAGTATTCTCTCCTTTCAACAAATTGATGAGTATTTAATTTGACAATGAACTCGTTATTCTTATCCTTGATATGTTTTTGTAAGGAAAAAAATTAGAATAGATTTATCAAGAAAAAATAATAAACATAAATACAAATTTAATATACTAAATGATTACTAAATTAAATTTTATCATGCTTTTATATTAAAAAATAATTTTTAAAAATAAAAATTATTTTTTGTAAACTTTTTTAAAAAGCAAAAACATTGTTTATGTTACTTAAAATCATTAAGCTTTTCATAAAATTGATAATCAATGATATAATTATTTTCATTCAAAATATATCTTATATCTCAATCTCATGTTATTTTATTAAATTCTTATATGTTTTATATAACAACAAATAATTACATTATTAAAAAAAAAAATTACCATTATGAAAAATTCAACAAAAAAAATTAAAAATTAAATCAATATCAAAACATATTTAAATAAAATATATAAATATATATATAATAAATATTCAATCATATTTTATTCTTTCTTAGCAAAGAAAACTAACACAAATTGAAATCTAACAAAAAAAAAATATATTAACCATATTTGAAACATATAAATCGAAGAAAAAAAGCAACTTAACATTTATTTGTAGATCTTAGAATTAAAAGATATTTAAGAATTTCAGAAAAAACGTAATCGCTCTTGAAATAGCTATTTTTGATTGAAAACATATGCATATCCACATTTATAAAAAGACTTACATTTTGTATACTAAATTGAAATCGTGAAATGTTTTTTTTTTACAATATCATTTATGCAAAAAAAATGTAAATTAGATAATTTAACAAGAATGAAGTTTTCTGCAATTTTGAACAACTTGGCATATAAAATTGAAAATCTGTTGGTCCGCTTATGTTGTTTCCAAAAGTATATGCTTTAGGGTACCTGAAGTAAAACATATAGAAAAACTAATAAAAATAGTGAAAATAGTGTTATGATTTTTGATTTCTAGTAAAAACTAAATATTATAGTAAATACCTTAGTTTTTTGTCAGGTTGCAAAATTCTAAACTATCTTTCATCTTTGTTGACGTAAATTGCAATGATGTTTGGGATAGATGATTGGCATTCTTAATTGAACTTGATTTTCTGTAGAAGCTTGATTATTCCAACGTTTGTTTTTTATTTGTACACAGACAGAACATTATTGTTGTGGAAAGACAACTGGAAATATTGATGCGGATTCAATTTTCTTATATTGCTTGATTTCTTTACATAGAATTACCCATTGATTTTTGATATCTTTTTTGTAAGCATGTTTGTCAATTGACATGGGTCATCGTAGAAAAGGAAGAATTCCTATCTTTCTACTATCTTCTTCATTTACAAAATAGTTATTGTAGTCAAATCCTTGAGCAGGATGTGCGTATTGTAGCAACAAATTTAGTCCGATAATCAAATCTTTAGGGAAAGAGAGATCATGACAAAATGAACAATCTGAACATTTTCTCCAATTTCTAAACCCCAAGCCACTAACATAGCGGCAATATCAACATTTACCTTCCATCGATGAGTTGCATTGTGAAATTCTTCACCTAATGTCTATTGAACTGCTTGCACAATAGAGTTAGTCTTGCAGAGTAATAAGTTTTTTAAATATATATGGTCTACTCTCCCAATGAAAGCTATTTGCTATGTGCTGGTTTGAAAAGTAAATGTAGCTTCCATTGGTAATTGGTGATTTGTGGTAAGCTTTATTATGTGTTGTAATGATCTTTGCAAGGAATTTATTATGTTGTTGATCCTTTTATAGTAACATTAGGTTTTACAAATATACGGCTTTGTATAAGATTTCGAAGAGTATTAATTAATGAAATCTTTATTAGATTTGCTATGGATGTGCTTTAAATGTTTCAACTGTTGTGAGTTAATTTGATGTCTAATATCGATGTCATCTTATGTGAAATCTGAGATAGTTAAGTTATGTTATATGTGGCACACTTAAGAATTTAATAACATAATAATAAACTTTCAATATTGTTTGAAATTAAATATTAAAATAGAATATATTTTATTGAATATTGATGTGACACGTTGTAAAATTCGAAAAGCAATTCGTTAGTATTTTATAACATTTTCAAATTTTGTTTGATTGAAATATAGATACATAAATTTACAATATTATCTAGATTTTTTAGTAATGTACTCAATTTTAAATTATAAATTTACAAATATATGACTTTGTATAGGATTTGGAAGATTATTAATTAACGAAATCTTTATTAGATTTGTTACGGATGTGCTTTAAATGTTCTGATTGTTGTGAGTTAATTTGATGTATAATATTGATGTCACCTTATGTGAAATCTGACACAGTTAACTTATGTGATATGTTGTACAGTTAAGAATTTAGTAACATAATTATAAATTTTCAATATAATTTGAAATTAAATTTTCCAAATAGAATATTTGAATCATTTTTGTACTTTATACAATTGCAAATATTGTAATTGAATTTAATGTTTTGGAAAATCAGATTTAGATGTACCAAACTATTAAATCCGAAATCGTTTAGTTTATGTACCAAATACAATCAAGGTAAATACAAAAACTAAAGAATTTCGATTTTAGCAATCACTAACATCTGAATTCGATACTCGAAAACATTTATTTGAATTAGAAATCACTAATATCAACACCCGCAAATTGAAAATTATATTTGATATAATTGAATAGATTAACTAAAATTCTTAATAATATTATAAATATAGAATTGAATACATTATTAATAATAACTAATATTATTCTAAATTTATAAAACTAATACAATCAAGGAGAATACAAAACTATTATCTGTAAAAACCACATCAAATTTAAAAAAAACTCAATAAAGTACATAAAACACATACAATCAACGCAAACACAAAAAGTAAACAATGTCGGATAAAGTACATAAAACACATCCAATTTTGCATTAGAGTTCACCTTAAGTCTGAAAGTTTAAAGAATGAGAGCATCCATTCTTAACAAAATATTCTAATTAATCATGTAATATTATTTTTAATTTTTTTTTTAAAACCTCTTCTTTAAAAGTAAATCTAGAAATTCGTCAAAAAAAAAAAGGAAAAAGATTTCAATTGATTATTTTGCCTATAAATTTGGAAAGTTGTCATAAGTATATATATTTATAATATAGAGAATATTTTTGTGTCTATTGTAATAAATTTAATTTATAATTAGTTATAATTTAATAACCATTTAATATTTGAGTAAATTCATTAAGTATTATACAATACAAAGTCCTTTAGAAAAATATGAATTTAGAAAGGAACTAAATTTATTATAAATTTATTAAACTTCAATTATAAAATATTAATTTAGTAATACATGAACTAAATATTATTTATGTAAGTATTAAGTATAATATATTAAATAATATATATATATTTGCTTGATTAAATGGATGGACTTTTTATGTTTCTATTTGATCATTACTTTTTGTAGATCTCTTAAAGACCTTATAAAGCATGTGCTTTATTAAATCATCGGGCGGGGCCATAATCCTTAGAATTCCTTTTTACCTAAGTCGATACTCTATATTTTCCCTGAGTCTAAGTCCTGATGATTTTTGTTTATTTCCCTAAGTCCTAATGATATATTTTACTAAGGGTTTGGCATTGATCAAAGTAGTTAATCTCCTTTCAATCTAACGGTTGTCGCACATCTGCAAAGCGAAGTGTTATTCATTGCGATCTTGTGACAACCATTGATGCAAGGGACAACTCAGTGTTTCTATCAAGTGGGACCATTTTGTCTAATTAAATCACAGTCATTCGATGTGGAAGATCTATCGATGTACAAATAGTGGGCCCGGTTATTGAGGATATGTAAGAGACTGACAACTTGCTTTTAATATGATGGTTGTCGTGCATCCGCAAAGCAAAGATTTACTCATTGCAATCTTGCGGCAACCATTGATCTCTCTTTGAGTTATAAGTTATCACTGTGGGTCTAGTCAAAAGGAGAAATAACATCGGCTGTTGGATTTTTGATCTAATGGTAGTGATATATTTTTGATCTAATCATAAAGGGTTTGCTATGATTGTTGTATCATTTTTGAACTTGATATGATTGGAAATATTGTAAATTAATGCAACATTTTGGATTATCAGATTTATATGTCAGTCACTACTAAATCTGACATTGTTTACTTTTTGTGTTTGTGATGATTGTATGTAACAACAATCCTGGTGAGGACAAATAACTAAACAATTTCAGATTTAGAAGTCACTAACAAGTAAATCTGATAATCGAAAACATTCCATTTGATTACAAGATTTAATCATGAATACTAACTCTGATAATCAAAAACATTCCATTTGATTACAAGTTTTAATCATGAATATCATAATTATCTCGGGTTTAATCATGAAATTAAATATGAGTCGTTGATCTTCAAAGTCATCCATGGCTATCGCTTAGTCAGCAAATGCATTAAGGCTTGACTATTTAATCGAAAAGGGTTTTCTATGGTTGTTGTATCATTTTTGAACTTGATATGATTGGAAATATTGAAATTCAATGCAACGCTTTGGATTATCGAATTTATATGTCAGTCACTACTAAATCTGACATTGTTTACTTTTTGTGTTTGTGATGATTGTATGTGTTTTATGTAGTTTATCCTTTTTTTTTTATGTGATGTGGTTTTTTATGTTGTATTGTGTTATATTTTAAATTTTTTGACTAATTCAGTTTTCAAATATCAATCATTTTTATAGACAAATAATAGTTTTGTATTCTCCTTGATTGTATTTGTTTTATAAATTTAGAACAATATTAGTTATTATTACTAATGTATTCAATTCTATTTTTACAATATTATTAAGAATTTTAGTTAATCTATTCAATTAGATGGACAACTTGAACAAAATTTGGAAGTAGAAAAGGGTTACTCATTTTCTGACTATGAAGAATACATTAATTGCATGAGTACACTAAAAGAGTTACTCTTCATCAGATGGAGGGTTATCATTTTCATGGACATCTGTTAGATAATGAAATAAGTTATTTCTCGCATTGTATAATTGGAAATAGAAATATATCTAACCTATAATTAAACTAAATTATTGAAAACTTGAATCGAAAGAAAGATGATGATGGAATAAATTATTAACAAAGATGAACAACCAGGTTAATGACTAAGTGTGAGGTGTCATTTATGTAATGCTATGAGGAACGGTACATTACATGCCATTTATTTAATTTTTATGATTGGCAATTCATATTATTTGAATACAATTTGAGATGATTGAATTCATATTTATTTTGTAAATGTAATTTATTAAATATAAACTAAATTTAAAACCATAATATTAAATTTAATAATATTTTGACCTTATACTAAAAATATTATTTCTATAAAAAATATTCTCTAAGTCTCAAAAAACATACAACAACCATGGTTATCCTTCGACAATAAGAGATTGCAGAATATGCTTGATCTCGTAAAATTTGAATATCTTTGCAGCAATACATTATTTATTTTGGTTTTGCATGAGAACATTTTTATTCTCTAGTGACTTAACTATTTACAAACAATACATGTATTAAACTTGTTTTACAATAATTTTCTTTTTTCTTTATTTGTTTATTATTGGTTAAATATATTCTATGGTTAGAACTAAATGTAACATGTTGGGAAGTATTATTTTCTGCATACACTTAATCTATGTTTTTCTTTTACATTTAATGGAATACTTAAAATATTTGTACGTGGTTGATAAAATACAAGATTTGGATTTAACTCAAGGTTACATGCAATACTTCTATTAATTTATTTTCTTGCAAAGAGGAGTTTTTTCTTCAAATTTAAATATCATTACTATTCTATAAACAAGTAGTATAGATCTAGTTTACTGCAAACTGAGTAAACTTATAGCCTTAAAGCACTACAACATTTGGGGTCAAATTTCGATGCCAATTTGCGACACCACTACAATTTGTGTTTTTTTTTGCAAGTGCCCCCAATGGTGTCATAATAGTGATGCTATCGTCATAATTGTGACACCCATTTGGTTATAAACAAAAAAAAAGAAAAAGAAAGTGTCATTTGTAATTTGTGAATTCGAATAGTTGCCACGAAGGTGACACTGCAATTTTGCATGGCGTGAAGAGGGCATTGGAGTTTGGCATGCGCGAAGAGGCTGCCACTTGAGGTAGGTATTTGAGCTTTTTCTTCTCATTAAATCAATTTTAGTGGCATTGTCTACATCTTAGCATTGTTAATAGTCGAATTGTTTACATTTTAGCATTTGGAATGCTCGATGACCCGTGAACTTTGAGTGCTAGGGCATCATTGCTATTACCTTCAAGGCATTGTGTGAAGTGTTTGATCTCTCTTTATTTGTTTTGCTATTGATATTCACTATGTGTGTACTCCCCGTTTATGATCATTTCATGAGGAAATGTCTTGATCGCTCGTGGGCTGCAAGCTAGGGCATGATAATTATTCAAGAGCTCATTGTTTAATACTAGCATTGTTTACATCCTTTCATTTGGAATGCTTGATGACCTGCGAGCTTTGAGAGCTAGGGCATCATTTCTATTACCTTCAAGGCATTGTGTGAAGTGTTTGATCTCTCTTTATTTGTTTTGCTATTGATATTCACTATGTGTGTACTCCCCGTTTATGATCATTTCATAAGGAAATGTCTTGATGGCTCACAAGCTGCAAGCTAGGGCATCATACATTGTTCATGAGCTCACTATTTAATACTAACATTGTTTACATCTTTTTATTTGGAATGCTTGATGACCTGCGAGCTTTGAGAGCTAGGGCATCATTTCTATTACCTTCAAGGCATTGTGTGAAGTGTTTGATCTCTCTTTATTTGTTTTGGTGTTGATATTCACTGTGTGGTACTCCTCATTTATGATCATTTCATGAGGAAATGTCTTGATGGCTCACAGGTTGCAAGCTAGGGCATCATACATTATTCATGAGCTCACTATTTAATAATGACATTGTTCATGAGCTCATTGTTTAATATCTGGCTAGGCCATGTAAATGGTACCAAGCCAACCCAATCAGCCCAACAAAATGTGTCATGTTTATCTTTGTCAAATACACTCGTTCACCATTTTGTTCTTGTTCTTCACATAAATATTACATCAAAATTAATTTTCAACAATGATTCAAAGAAAAAAGAAACAACTACAATAGATCAGACCCCAAAAGAATACAATCAACTACAATAGCTCATAGTCTCAATGAAATAAACAGTATATGAAATAATATATGGTGCACAACAACAGTAAGCATGCAATGCTAGCAATAACATTGCATGATAAAATTTAATACTCTTAGTTTTTATTCACATTGCACATGCATAATTGTAGATGAGGATCAGTAATAGGGTGCTAGGCATTGCTTAGATCCTTTGGATCTAACCCCATATTTTCCTTCCTTGCAGTTTTTGGATCATACAAGAGCATACTGGATTGAACCCTGGGTCAACACTTCATTACTTCAGGCAATGTCTGGTACCTTCATTATTTATGTTCATCCACTTATGTATGTTTGCATTCATTCATATTCTTCTGAAAGTTGGCTATTAGTGACCATATATGATGATTCTGGATGTTTTTGGGTCATTTGATGAAAAGATGTTAAAGTTTCTTAAAAGTTTATATTTTTTATTTCAATTTTTAAAATCATAAAATGAATAAAATTTAAAGATAACAAATTAAGATAATCTTTGTCTTCACTTAAAACAAAAACATAAAGCTCATAAAGCATGGTAAAAACATAAAGCTCATAAAGCATGGTAAAAGAGGGCCCTAACTATGGTAAAATAGGAAAGTTGCCACCTTGCATTGCTCTTCATATGGCATCTATGAAGGAACTATGTTGTAAAATTTCAAAACATGAAATTTTATACTTTTTGACATCATACTTTTTTCTCCTTAGCATTGAGTTTACAATGAGGGGGACTCGAAGAAAATATATGTACAATTATAAAATTTCATGCCTTGAAATTTGGCATGAAATTTTATAACATAGTTCCTTAGCATTTGATCTTTATATGGCAGCCATGACTCGAGGTAGGCATTCGAGCTTTGTCTTCTCATTTACTCAATTTCACTTTGATGACATTTTTTGATCTAATGGAAAAATATGGATGTTAATACTGGCATTGTTTACATCTTTGCATTCAGAATGCTCGATGACCTGTGAGCTTTGAGAGCTAGGGCATCGTTGCTATTACCTTCAAGGCATTGTGTGAAGTGTTTGATCTCTCTTTATTTGTTTTATTGTTGATATTCACTATGTGGTACTCCCTTTTTATGATCATTTCATGAGGAAATGTCTTGATGGCTCATGGGCTGCAAGCTAGGGCATCATGCATTGTTTATGAGTTCACTGTTTGAGCACCTCATGTCCCTATTTGATTGGCTGGTGCTTTTTTTGTTATATTGATGCTATTAGATCAAATAGGGACATCAGTAATAAAATAATACACTTACTATTTTGAATTTGAGCTTTGGCATCATACAATGTTATTGCTATCAAAATAGTAAGTGTATTAATGTATGATCTAATAGCAAAAACTTCATTGATCATTACCTTTGACTCCTCCATCATTATAGAAGAGATGTGATTTAGAGGTGGTAGAGGATATGGTGGATCCAAGGTCCAAATACAGAAACTCAATCAAATGCACAATTCAATCTAGTGACCCAAGATGGTTTCAATAAATGAAATGGTAAATTATCCTCCAACCAGTCTTATGGTGTGATCTAATAGCCCTAATTTATGTAATCCAAAGTAATTAAATAGGTTCCAAACTTTCTTCAAATGTTCAAGCACCAAAACTTCAAAATTCACCAAGTTAGGACTAACAATTTGTCTTGTAGCCCTGCAGCATCACTCACAAGGCTTTTCTTTCAAATTTTCCCAAAACACTAAGAAAATAAATCATATATTTTAGTACCCTTTATGGAGTACCTTAACATACCAAAAGGATAGGGTAGGTTTTTTTGGAAGATATATGACTGCTCACACTATTTCTCAGATTTTTAAGGCCTAAAACTCATGCATTTACAAAGGAAGTACTAACCAGTCAAACTCCTGGGCTCTAAATATTTTCATAGTGTCTTTAATAGGTTTTAATTAGATGAATATGGAACCAATTTGATTCCAAGAGACTTATAGACACAAAATCCCCAATTTGCACTCTCCAAACCCTTAAAACTAGAGCTTCTCCAATGTCACACTTCCCAAACCTTCTTGCAACAAATAAAGGTTGGAAAACCTTTTCATCAACATTTCTATACACATTCCATCATAAAATAGTGCCCTTAATTTGGCCAAGACTCTCTATCCTTCACCCTACCCTCCAAATTCACTTAGTTTTTTTTAGTGTTCCCTATGGTGATCACCACAATAGTCAATCAAACTTGCATTCCTAATGTTAGAGGAATAGAATACATGTTAATTTAGTGCCATTATATGAGAATAAATAGTCTACATCCATAGAATGACATTCATAATTAACAAAAACTCAATAAACTGTCCTAAATCAGATTTCCAATGACTGTACAGTTCTAAGGTAGAATAAAAATGATTAGTATGGGATTCTTAGAGCATGAATGAATTCAAAGACATGAAATAATAAGTTCAAAACATTTTAGAAACCATTCCAAATGTTATCAACTTTGTTTCATACCAAAAACCCTTCAAAAATTGCAAGAAAATCAAACTTTATTCTCCAAAACTGGGTACAGTCCGTACAACAGAGTCTCATGCCCGTATAATGGATTTGTGAGACATTTAATAAACCCCTATCAACTACCCCAACTGATCCAAATTGGTTGGATGGCTTAATTTTTCCTAAAACAATAACAAAACTAATTCCCTCCTAAATGTCCATAACCATTATAATTTGAAAATTCAAATTTATAACTTTGTAACTTTTGAATATTTGAAATTGCCAAGTGAAGAAACTTTACCAAATTATCTAAATGGAATTATTAACCTATTATTAAGACTAATTTATCCTATTTGAAACTTGTAACATCTAATTCTATCCTACACTCTAGATTTGGTCCTAAGGCTTATTAGGCATTTTAGGACTGATTACACATTCTCCATTCTTATTGCATGAAATGACCTCATAGGCCATTATAGGTGGAAAAATCCTCCAATTGATGTCTTTGGATATCTTTATAATCTCTGGTGGATCCAAGTGTGTCTTCATAGGTATTTGGTTTTCTTTGTGTCTTCTCATTAAGTGTTTCCATTAAAATATATCATTCTTCCTATTATATAATGTATATGCATAGTTGTTTAAAATGTCATACTTGTTGCTCTTAAATATTATTACCATTTCACTAAAATTTACATGACATTAAAGACAAACCAAAAATGTATACATACGTGTAAGTATAGTTGAAGCTGGATTTTGAAACTATTGAAAAAAAAAAAACTATACCAATAGTAGCTTACGAGAAACTATACTTGTGCTTACCACACCATATCTCAGCATCATAATGCTTATCATTTTCAAGCTTCAACAAAGCTTCATACCACGTAGCGTCCGCAAATTTGTATGCAACACTGATTTAGGCTGGAGGTAAACTACATGTGTCATGTAAACAACATGGTTGAATGCAATCTCTTTTGCATGTTTTCAAGAGTTTTCTCACCAATACAAGCATAAATAACGCATTGAACATAATCTACGAACATTGTGTGGTATGAAATTTCACTGAAGCTTGAAATATATCACTCCTCATGTTATTGTCAAAATTAAATTCAAATATTTCTCAAAACATTTATTCTTGTAGACTTAAGATATCCTTATCCCAATAATAAAATAATCTTACATAATATATTTTGAATCACATTAACACACACCCATATTGTTCTATAGCATAGTTCATTTTAGAAGTGTATGACTTGACTATGCACATGCATAATTGTAGATGAGGATCAGTAATAGGGTGCCAGGCATTGCTTAGATCCTTTGGATCTAACCCCATCTTTTCCTTCTTTGCAGATTTTGGATCATACAAGAGCATATTGGATTGAAGCTTGGGTCAACACTTCATTACTTTAGGCAATGTTTGGTACCTTCATTATTTATGTTCATCCACTTATGTATGTTTGTATTCATTCATATTCTTCTGAAAGTTAATCTTTATGAGCTCAAATTCAAAACTGTACGTGTGTTATTTTATTACTAATGTCCCTATTTTATTACTGATGTCCCTATTTGATCTAATAGCATCAATATAACAAAAAAAGCACTAACCAATCAAATAGGGACATGAGGTGCTTAAACAGTGAGCTCATAAAATAATATATTTATTCTTAATAAAATCTTATAAAACAACATATATTGTGTGAAGTGTTTGATCTCTCTTTATTTGTTTTGGTGTTGATATTCACTATGCGGTACACCCCGTTTATGATCATTTCATGAGGAAATATCTTGATGGCTCATGGGCTACAAGCTAGGGCATCATACATTGTTGATGAGCTCATTGTTTAATACTGACATTGTTTACATCTTTTCATTTGGAATGCTTGATGATCCATGAGCTTTGAGAGCTAGGACATCATTTCTATTACCTTCAAGGCATTGTGTGAAGTTTTTGATCTCTCTTTATTTATTTTGTTGTTGATATTCACTATGCGGTACTCCTTGTTTATGATCATTTCATGAGGACATGTCTTGATGGCTTGTGGGCTACAAGTTAGGGCATTATGCATTGTTTATGAGCTCATTGTTTGAGCACCTTGTGTCCCTATTTGATTGGCTGGTAATAGCCAATCAAATAGGGACATGAGACACTCAAACAGTGAGCTCATAAACAATGCATGATGCCTAAGCTCAAATTCAAAACAGTAAGCATATAATTTTATTAAGACTAAATATATTGTTTTATTAAGATTTTATTAAGACAAATTATTTTGGGTTAGTTTTATGTTGTTTTATAAGATTTTATTAAGACTAAATATATGATGTAAACTCATAATTATACTTGATATATATATACTTCAAAGGAGGAATTATGAAATATAATTGTAGGTAGTTATCTCTTATATAATGATGGAAGAATGAAAGGTAATGATCAATGAGGTTGTTTCTATTAGATCATACATTAACACACTTACTGTTTTGAATTTGAGCTTGGACATCATGCAATGTTATTGTTGTCATTGCATGCTTGCTGCTGTTGTGCACCATATATTATTTTATACACTATTTATTTCATTGAGATTGTGAGCTTGGTTTTTCTTTCAGAAGTGTATGGCTTGACTATGCACATGCATAATTGTAGATGAGGATCAGTAATAGGATGTCATTCATTGCTTAGATATTTTTTATCTAACCTCCATCTCTCTTTTCTTTGCAGGTTCTGGATCACATAGGGGCACACTAGATTCATACCTGGGTCGTAAATTTATCACTTCAAGAAAAGTCTGACACCCTTATTATTTATGTTCATCCTCTTATGTATGCCTGTACTCTTGCATTTTCTTCTGAAATTTATTTTCCTTGTATAGTATATACAAGTTATTTTTCATATATATACATGTAATCTTTAGATGCAAACATTTATTTTCCTTTACATATATCTTTGCATGAAATGAACACAAATTAAACAAGATCATCTAATAATGCAAACTAGGGTACTATAGTCACTCATCTAGTAATTATTTCTCCAAACCATTACTAAGGATTGAACATAAGTCTAAGTCCCCAAATCTATTGTTCTATGTGTATAAAATAATATATGGTGCACAACAGTAGCAAGCATGCAATGACAATAATAACATTGCATGATGCTTGAGTTCAAATTCAAAACAGTAAGTGTATTAATGTATGATCTAATAGCAGAAACCTCATTGATCATTACCTTTCACTCCTCCATCATTATAGAAGAGATAACTAACTACAACTAGGGCATCATGCATTGTTTATGAGCTCATTATTTGAGCACCTCATGTCCCTATTTGATTGGCCAGTGCTCAAACATTGAGCTCATAAATTGCGACACCCATTTGGTTATAAAAAAAAAAAGGAAAAAGAAAGTGTCATTTGTAATTTGTGAATTCGAAAAGCTTCGGCAAAGACAGCATTGTACTTTTGCATGGTGTGAAGAGGGCATTTAAGTTTGGTGTGCGCGAAGAGGTCGACACCATGTAGGAAGAGGGCACTGGCACTTGAGGTAGGCATTTGAGCTTTGTCTATTTGATCATAAATGGAGAGTGTCACATAGTGAATATCAACAACAAAACAAATAAAGAGAGATCAAATACTTCACACAATATATGTTGCTTTATAAGATTCTATTAAGACTAAATATATTATTTTATGAGCTCACTGTTTGAGCACCTTATGTCCCTATTTGATTGTTCGGTGTATGTTATATTGATGCTATTAGATCAAATAGGGACATGATACATTGTTCATGAACTCACTATTTAATATTGGCATTGTTTACATCTTTTCATTTGGAATGCTTGATGACCTATGAGCTTTGAGAGCTAGGGCATCATTTCTATTACCTTCAAGGCATTGTGTGAAGTGTTTGATCTCTCTTTATTTGTTTTGGTGTTGATATTCACTATGTGGTACTCCCCATTTATGATCATTTCATGAGGAAATGTCTTGATGGCTCACAGGCTACAAGCTAGGGCATCATACATTGTTCATGAGCTCACTATTTAATACTAAAATTGTTCATGAGCTCACTGTTTAATATCTAGCTAGGCCATGTAAATGGTACCAGGCCAACCCAATCAGCCCAAGAAAATGTGTTATGTTTATCTTTGTCAAATACACTCATTCACCATTTTGTTCTTGTTCTTCACACAAATATTTCATCAAAAGTAATTGTAAACAATGATTCAAAGAAAAAAGAAACAACTACAATATATTAGACCCCAAAAGAATACAGTCAACTACAATAGCTCATAGTCTCAATGAAATAAACAGTGTATAAAACAATATATGGTGCACAAAAGTAGCAAGCATGTAATGATAGAAATAACATTGCATGATGTCCGAGCTCAAATTCAAAATAGTAAGTGTGTTAATGTATGATCTAATAGCAACAACCTCATTGATCATTACCTTTCACTCCTCCATCATTATAGAAGAGATAACTACCTACAACTAGGGCATCATGCATTGTTTATGAGCTCACTATTTGAGCACCTCATGTCCCTATTTGATTGGTCGGTGCTCAAATAGTGAGCTCATAAATAATGCATGATGCCCTAGCTTGCAGCCCAAAAGCCATCAAGATATTTCCTCATGAAATGATCATAAACGGGGAGTACCAAGTGAATATCAACAAAAGAACAAATAAAGAGAGATCATTGAACACTTCACACAATATAGTTGTTTTATAAGATTTTATTAAGACTAAATATATTGTTTTATGAGCTCACTATTTGAGCACCTCATGTCCCTATTTGATTGGTCAGTGCTCTATTTTTTATATTGATGCTATTAGATCAAATAGGGACATCAAATAGGGACATTATACACTATTCATAAGCTCACTATTTAATGCTGACATTATTTACATCTTTTCATTTGGAATGCTTGATGACCCGCGAGCTTCAAGAGCTAAGGCATCATTTCTATTACCTTCAAGGCAATGTGTAAGTGTTTGATCTCTCTTTATTTGTTTTGGTGTTGATATTCACTATGTGGTTCTCCCCATTTATGATCATTTCATGAGAAAATATCTTGATGGCTCGCGGGTTGCAAGCTAGGGCATCATACATTGTTCATGAGCTCATTGTTTAATACTGGCATTGTTCATGAGCTCACTGTTTAATATCTGGCCAAGCCATGTAAATGGTACCAGGCCAACCCAATCAGCCCAACAAAATGTGTCATGTTTATCTTTGTCAAATACACTCATTCACCATTTTGTTCTTGTTCTTCACACAAATATTACATCAAAAGTAATTGTAAACAATGATTCAAAGAAAAAAGAAACAACTACAATAGATCAGACCCCAAAAGAATACAGTCAACTACAATAGCTCACAGTCTCAATGAAATAAATAGTGTATAAAACAATATGTGGTGCACAATAGTAGCAAGCATACAATGACAACAATAACATTGCATAATGCTCGAGCTCAAATTCAAAACAATAAGTGCATTAAATGTCTTACTTATGTCCCTATTAAGTTTTAATTTTATAGTGAATTCATGATTTATAATTCAGCTGTAGCAGCTCAATGTGTTTGAGCTCAATAATACCCCTTACTTGGTTTTCCACAAAGCTTTTGGCAAAATCTGTCAAAAAATGAGAAGCTATGAGAAGGTGACATGGAGCTAATGAAAGGAGGCATCTCCAATTTGTTTTGTAGATAGACACATTAAGGATCATGTCAAATAATACAAGGGACAATCCGCATGGAGAGATGAGATCTATTTTCTTGGTGTGACCTATTTTTGTTATAAACAATAACCTTCTTCCATGGATGTCAATAAAGAGGGAGCACATTATATTGGCAATAATTGTTCTAGGTATCTTATTATTTTATAGTTATCTACAAGTAATTATAAGTCTTGGAGTGAAATGACCACAACAGTTATCTGATGTTGTTAATTCAACTAGGTAAGTACCAAGTGAAAGATATGAATATATATATTGCACCTCTTATCGATGAGTTGTTGGTGTTATGGAATGGTTTCACTATGTATGACATCTCCCGACCAATTGGACAAAGAGAATTTCAATTCCATGCAATGCTTGTGTGGACAATTCATGATGCTCCAAGGTTGACACATTTTTGTGGTATGTTATGGTGAATTCTAGTTGTACAAGATAATTCTAATTCTAAAAATATACATATTTAATCCAATTTTATCATTATCTTCTAGGTCTTCAAACAAAGGAAAAATTTGCATGTCTAATGTGTGGTCCAAAGATGAAATCCTGTCATTCCAAAAGTTTAAGAAAATAGGTGTTTGATGAGTATAGGCAGTTCCTCCCCAGAAATCATAAGTATCGAAGTGGAGAAAGTCATCTTTTCAATGGGAAAAAAGAGACTACATCAAAGCCTCAAAGAATGACATCTCACATATGGCAATTGGAATATAATAGAATTCAAGGTAATATCATTCCACATAATGGTCAATGTTTAAAAATTATATATTTTGATTATGTTTTGTTGGCTAATTATGTAGTTGATGATCTTGAAGGTTGTGAAGGCATCACCAACTAGCTTCCAAAGGGACTAAAATGTTATTCTAGAGAATTTAGTAGGCTGCCCTACTATGAGCATCTATGAATTGTGTATTTGTTTGATAATATGTATATTGGAAATAATGTAATAGAGATTCTATGGAAAATATTAGACGGAAGGCGTGACAAAGAAAAACTTGGCAAAATTTGTAGTGACATTCATGATTCCAATCATGCAATAAAAATTATCATTGAATCAAATAGAAATGGAGACCAGATTAATGCAAGTGCTCTTCCTTGGTTATTAACAGAGTAACAAAGTAATGTCATAAAAGAAGTGATTCAAAAAATTTGATTTCCTACAGGATTTTCTGCGGATATAAGCAATCTTATATCAAAGAAAAATGATTTTGGGTCAGGGATGAAAATGCATGAATGGCATACCTTCATCAAGGTAAGTCATAGTCTTTTGTATTTACAATATATTTGTGTAATTGCATTCAATTTTTATTGTATGAAATGATTAGTTGATTATTATTGCATTATTTGCTACCCCTATCTCTCCCAGAGAACTTTGACAATAATATCAAATAAGTGATATATGATCTTGGAAAGTACATGAGGTAAGCAGTGATATTTGTTCAATATATCAAACAATAATACCAAACAAGTAATATATTATAAAGTCTCATATTTATATATTTATGTCTTGAATCCCTTGTAGGTAGTTGTCATCTAAAGAAATCCATAAAAAAGATATAAAATATTGGAAGAAAAGAATTTGTCGATTAATGTGTGAAATGCAAAAGTGTTTACCTCTAGCTTTTTTCAATGCACAAGAACACTACCTCATACACCAAGTTGAAGAGATTGAATTGTGTGGACCTATACATGCTAGGTAAATGTGGATGGTTGAGAGACACTTGAAATTTTTGAAGGGTTTGGTATGAAAAAGAGCACATCCCAAGGGTTCTATGGTTGAGGGATATATAGTATACCAGATGATGGTGTACGTTACTCAATATCTTCCTAATTTTGCAACAAAGACCCATATAGATTGCATTTGGGATCTAGACTCAATTAAAAAATTTGAAGGGGAGTACTTGGTGGGCAATGGTAGATTTAGGAAACTGAAAGGTAATAAATTATGAGATGTTCTTGTAGTAAATTATTTCTTAATCTTCAAAATAAATCTGTTGTAAGTTATCTATTTACTTTTATATAGCTACTAAAGAGTGGGATGCAATACATTTGTTTATTGCAAACAATCAAGATTGGATGACAGCATGGATTGAATGATGTCAACATTATGGTCATAGATTAACATGGAATCCATGCCTTCATTGGTTATACAAGCTCATCGCAATGGAGATCCCAATGTTACACAAAAAGAAATAGATTTAGCATATGGTTTAAGAGATCACCAGGTACTTATAAATTTGTTAATTAATCAATCATATGTTTTTCAACTCGTGATGTAATAATTTATACATGTTTGACATTATTGCAAGTGAAACACCACAAGGCTATGTTTTGCAATGGTTATAAATTTTCCATCAAAAATTTGGATGACACGAAGAGAACTTGTGATTCTGGGATAAGTGCAGTGTTCCAAGTGACTAATATTTCATCTAGAAATGACTTACATCCTCGAGAGTCACAAAATTGATGCTATGGTATTTTGGTTGATATACTTTACTGTGACTTCAATTCCTTCAAATTAGTTCTCTTCATTGTGAAATGGTATAGACTACAACTCAATAAAAATGATTCTGATAGAACTGTTATTGAACATGACAATGGATTTCCAATGATTAATACAATGTTGTTTGAGCCAGTTGGAGAAGAGCCCTATGTTCTTCCAAGCCAATGTGAGAAGGTATTTTACTCAAAGGTTCCACATAAACTAGGTTGGTCATTTGTTATTAGACATGATCCAAGAGGAAGATCGATAAAGTATAATGTGATGGAAGAAGATACCGAGGAAGATGAAGAAGTGGAAGATGATGTAGAACCAGATCACGATCGAGAGCTAGTCGAAGAAGAATATGAAGAAGATGACGACGATGATGCTGCTACTGATGCTACTACTAATGAGGATGATGATGATGATGATGATGATGATGATGCTGATGGTGATGATGATGATGACAATAGTGGTGGTGATGATGTCATCAATGATGATGATCTTGATGATGAGATGGATGAAAAAAAAATATCAATGACATGAATGAAATGTACAATTATACATGATGTTTGGCATGTTCTAATAATTGTTTTATATGTACTACTGTTATTCACCTTTTTTTATATGTCCTACTTATATATCTTTGATCTTTTGTTAAGAGAAACTTCATTCTAAAAGATTTTATTTAATCTCTATATGCTTAAACAACCTCACTAGTTAAGAATGTTATCATTTGTAGTGGGCATGAATAGAATCAAATCACTTGAAAGACACCAGTATTTAGACATGCACAAATTAATGACGTGATTAAGAAAATTACCTTTCTTTACAATTGCATGGTTGTCTTTGGTTTGTCATTTTGTCTTGAGTGTCTAGTGATTTAAACCAAAGACTTTGACTTAGCCAAAAAATGTGCAAGTCTACATTAGTATGTTTCTTTTTATTGTAATTATAATTAGTATGAATGAACAAAATAATGACAATGCAATATTTGTCAAAATAGCATCAATGGCTTTGGTCAATGTGCCTATGTGTCAATGTGGTGTTGGCCCATGCATGTTGAAGATGTCATGCACAACAAGTAATCCTAGGCATCAATTTTGGGTTTTCCCAAATAGGAAAAAGGTCTGGATATGTAATTATATTTTATGTTTAAAAATAATGTGACAACTAATCATTTTATGAAGAGCTAATGTACATTTGGTATTGTTAGGGAAATACTGGATGTCAATACTTTTGGTGGGTCGATCAAACCACATTTACATCTATCCCATCTATATCTATACCTAATGTAGGAAATGAGTGCAACTTGTGCAAGGCTCGAGGCAGCTAGTGCCGCCAGGATTGCTTCAATGGAAAAAGAAGAAATCATATTTCTACAATGCCTTCTTTGTGTAGTTTGTGCACTACTTTTTTGGGACCATATGTGTAAATGCGGTTAACAGAGGGCTATTGTACATACTAATTTTTTTTTTAGAATTTCTAGTAGATACACATAAAGAACATGCACATAAACATGACAAATGAGAAACATAAATGTAGATATCACAACATTTGACAAACATAAATGTAGGCATCATAATCACAATTTTTTGGAGACACAACATAATTGAATGGTATACCCAGACAATGCAACACAACTATATATCACTCCTCTGGTTCCAAGTTTACACTACGGTAAACAAAATCCATAGATAAAAAATAAATTTAGAGAGTAGGGGAGAGTGAGAATGACCAAAGTAATATAGGTCCCTATATTATTTTAGTCATTATTGCTCTTCTGCACTCTCTAAATTTATTCTTTATCTTTGAGTTTTGTTTATGCAGTCTAGACATGGAACTAGAGGAGTAGTTGCATTGCATCATCTGGGTATACCACTCAATTATGTTGTGTTTCCAAAAAATTATGACCATGATGCCTACATTTATGTTTCTCAGCTATTGTGTCCCAAGACCCCTTATGACCATTTACAACCATTTACAATCTCTAAGAATACATCTTAGATATCTTAAAATGTCGTAAAGGGTCATAAGAGGCTCCTAGGAAGGGTCAAATGAGCTTCCACCTTCATGTGGTTGGCCCTATTAAGTAGAGAATGTTAAACTATTCTCAAAACAAAGAGAAGCTCAATAATTTAAGATCTCAATCCACGTATGACAAATATATATCGATCCATCTCAATGGCTACCAAATCAACAGATCTCTGTCAAGAACCCAGTCGCAAACAAACACCATAGACCGCACCATGAACTCGCACATCAAATTCAAACCAAAGAAGTCAAGAAGTCACTCAAATCAGATTCGAATGTAATCAAGTCTGCATATATCCCATGAACACATCAGGAAGAATGCATCTTTGATCACCACACTAGCTTCTTGTGCTAGAGCAATCGCTATCACAAGTCTTGATTTGGTAGGATCCATTCCAAATCTAAGTCTCTAGACTTGACTCAATAATCTAGGAGCCGCTACCGAATCTATTGCTAAGTTATCTCTAAATTGTGCTAGAGCAGTCACTGTCACAAGTCTTGATTTGGTAGGATCCATTCCAAATCCAAGTATCTAGACTCGACTCAATAATCCATGAGCTACTACTGAATCTACTACAAAGTTATCTTTGAATGATCCATAACCAAATCAGAAGCACGAACCAGATCTACAAGAACACCATTCTGAATCGATACCAACTCGATCGACAAATATATATATTTAAAAAAAAAAAATTGATTATCATCGTAACTACAATGGATTTAAAGTAGTGATGATTGTCTGTCACAAAAATTCATCGCATTAACAACATCGTTGTCAGAAAACAACCATTAATGACAGATATCTGTCATAAATGTCCAACGCATGTCTGTCGCATGTACAACATAGTCATCATTACAAACCACAAATGATGGATATGTGTCATACATTTCCAATGGATATCTGTTGCACTAAAAGCATTTCTATCAGTGAACATGTTACACATGACGGCTACGTGTCGAAAGATTCTGACGAGTCACCGTCGTTTGTTATTTTTTGTGATGGATATGCATCACAATTGTGATGGCCACAAATAGGTCCAATGATAGGTTCGCTATGTAAGCACCCTCTTTTTGTGATGAGCATGGTTGTCGTAATTACGATGCCTAACAAAACCATCAATTTTTTTTACTACAAAATTGTGATGCTAGGTGGTGTCGGTTAATCGACAGTTTAGTGTCTAAATTCATATGTTCGGCCGTTGGAAAAAGGTCTCAAATGTACTAGTGAAGGATAGCATTAGGACTGATGGGTTTATCTACCATGGGGCTAAAATCATCGAACCAATAAAGATGTTTGAATGTTTGATGTAGTACACCCCACTTGCATGTATGAAGATTAATAGCTAGGTAGAGTTTACAAGTGGTTTGGGTCCATGTAGGTATTTGTTCCCTTAAAATATTTCTTATACATTCACGTATGGGCATAGATGAATAACAGCCTTGTGGTCCCCATCTTTGTACGACCTATTGGTTCCACTATGTGTTTGACCTTGATGCAAAATGCAAGTGGTACATTTGACCATGATAGAAAAGGTTATGCAAAGATGTTGTATTGGTTTGTGGAGTTTGAAGTAGTTTCTCTAACCATAATTGTCTTGTACCATGTATCAAAGAGGTTTATTCAGTTTCAAATGCTATTGATGCTAGTTGAAACCATATCTTGCTTGGGATATGATGAACCTCTATTGGATTGCATGTGTCACAAGACTCCAATTTTGATATGTATGGATACTTGTAAAAGTGGGAAAAATTTCTTTGTGAAACTAGATGATATGTTATTAGTCATCTTTCTTGTAGCAACCTTTGTGCAAACAATACTGAAGTTATTTCTTCTTCATGTATTCTATGAATGTCCATGTGTTGAAAGAAGTCATTAATTAAAAATGTTCTCTGTCACAACATTTCTACAAAATAGTTCAAAAATTATTAATAAGCAGATGAAAACCAATTGAATCTAGGTCATACTTTGGTGCCTTACAAAGAAGAAAATTATGTAAAAGTAATATCTAATTTATAATGAAAAACAAATATTTTTTGTACAGCTTTATTAGAGAAATAATTGTGTACAATGTATACCTTCAAATTGGTAAGAATTTTGGGAGAGGTAATTTAACAATTGAATTCTGGTTGTGACTCTATTCGGGTAGAGCATTGGATTTATAACCCTAATTTTGGGCTATAGATAATAATCACCCATTTAACTTATATATTCAGCATTTCTGGGTTGTTGAAGCGCTGATTTAACAATTAATATATTTAATATTTTTGTTCTAATATTATCTCTATAAATTTTATCTGAATTTTGAAGACAACTTATCAAGTCGTTCTACTATTGACTGAATTATACCATTTTGAGACTACAATATTTATAAAATTAATATATTTTAAGGCTGCAAGATATTTTCCTCATATTATATTGGTTCAAATTAGCTTCATCATATTGGTAGGTATCTCTATTATTCTAAATATTTTTGCCAATGAACTTTGGTAAATACTTTTAGGTATTGAAATAAACAAAATTTGAAAAAAATGGTGGAGGGAAGAATGGTCGAGAATGAATGTAAGTACCATAAGTTTTTTTAAATCCCAGATGTTGGTGTGAGTTCCCTTCAAGTTCCCTCCTGCTGTTAGCTTCCCCTCAAGTTTCTTGTTGTTGTGTGCTACTATGAGTTTCCTTCAAGTATTCATGTCCAAGTATTTTAATTCTCACTATTATTGACTATTTATAAAATAAGAGGGTAGTGTTGTAGAGTGTGTTGCACTCATAACAATAATTATAGGAGATGATATTTAGAGGAATGTAATTAATGCAATTTGATGGACTTGTGCAGAGCCATCCTTACAATACTTATCTATATACTACACTGTCTCGAGTTAAATCAGTGATGGGTTAAATAAATGATTTGTAAGGATGATCAATATAATTGGTAAACAAAATTCTCATACTAGTAGTTTTTGTGATTTTTTTGTATATTTTTCATTCAGTGAAGAAATGACTGTGTTTAGATCTCTGTCTTCTTCCTTTTTGTCGCATGATGTCCAATTATGGATTGGCGGTTAGTATATTTTTCATCGATCAAGTGATTGTGTATTCTCCACTTCTCATGATAGTTGGTGGTATTCTTCAAACATTCAACAACTGAGAAAATGTAGTGGTTGCTCATTCTCTTAATAAAGATTGTTATCAAGTTAGAAGTTCAAAGGTTGGAAAAAGAGGTTTCATTCATCGGATCATCAGATGCATGTTGAGTTAAGGAAAGCTTTACGAGATCAAGCGAAGTCTGCAGTCACTTATTGTCGGAGGATAACCATGGTTCTTGTATGTTTTTTGAGACTTAGAGAATGTTTTTTGGTTAGCATGAAAGTATTTTGCGATCAAGAGAATAGTTTTTTCGCTTAATGTCCACGTCTAATGGTTAAGATAAGAATGTCTACCGATTTAATGATAAAGATTGACTAAATCACAAAGTTTCTTCAATCACCTGCTCTCTGGATGTAAATTGTAGGTAAGGCTTAAGTTATCAAGGGATTTAGTGAATGAGTGTTCACTCATTCTATTGATTAAATGGTCAAGCCCTAATACATTGGTGATTCTATGATAGGCATTGATGGCTTTGAAGATCAATGGCTGCTATTTAATCTCATGATTGAAACCAATATAAGAGAAATATCAAGAAAATAGGAGACTAAAGGTATTCACTGAATCTAATGATAGAACCAAGGTTAGTTAAGGAATTCAAATAATATGAGAATGTATTGGTTTCTGAATTTCATGATAAATCAAGATTTAAATGAAACAATTGGAGATTAAGAGATGTAGTTCCATGGTTGTATTTTTTCAGGACTTAAAGAATGTTTTTTGGTTAGCATGAAAGTATTTTGTGATCTCAAGTGAATAGTTTGTTCGCTTAATGTCCACTTGATGAAGGGTTCTCCCCTTAATACCAAAAACACACAACAAAAATAGAGAAATAACAACAATTTGCAAGAATAGAAAATGGGCTTCTTATTATCTCCACAAATGTGGAATTACAAATTTCATAATTACAATATGCAAAGCCACATGGGCATTTTCTGTTACAATATTTAGTAGGACAAAGTCTCAAATCATTACCCAGAACTACTCCCAACTACCTAAGACAACACTACAGCCTTCCTTACATAGGCAATTTTCCACCGCGTGGGAAGGTTCCAAAATTTTAGCCAATACGGCCAACCAAACTTAGAATTATTTTATTTTACAATTTATTACATCAGAGTCGGCTCAAAATAACTTTTGAAACCCAAAAAATTTTTTTGAAGGAAAATAATTTTCTGCCATTTCAGGTGACCCAACTTTCGGAGACCATAAGTCATCACCCGTTGACCCGATTGACTATAATGACCCCATTTCAGAAAGGGCATGAAGCACTCTATGGCATTTCACTGGCACAAGCTCCAGTCAGCCAAAGTTTCAACCTCATTTGAGGCCTCTAAAGCCTTCAAAATTGAGTTCAAAGTTTATGTACCCTACTCCCGATACCGAATATCTACAAAGCTAGACTTGATCTATCAATGAAACTTTACTGGCAGGCTGATGTGACCAAAATGAACCTCGAAGGAAGAAAATGGACCATTCTAAGCATGAATGGAAAACTTACCAAAAATAGTAAATTTCCAAAAATAGAAGCTCTACACAAGATAGCCCTTATTGAAAAGAAACCAGAAATATTTTTGGGTGGTGCAAGATTGCTCTTACACCCAGATTGCTCCTGCATCAGACACCTGGAGAAATTTTAGATGTGACTCTGTCATGACTCAGGTGTGAAGAGGAAAACCAAGATGGTTAACCTCCTCTTTTGTTAGCCATGATGAATCCTCAATAGGTCATCCTTTCCATTTGACCAAATATTTTTCATATGTCATGTTCCTTGTGCTTCTGCCAACATGACTATTCAGTATGTCCTCAATCTCCTTGGTAGCTGAAATAGTTCCTAGAATACTCCACTGTGCTGATGTGATCTCATCTTCAACACCTTCTTCATGATACTCTGTCAAATCTGAAATGATAAACACTGGTAAAATATTCAGCTTAGTAGGCAACTTGACCTCATATGAATTTCTTGAATCATGCTTCTTCAGTATCTTACATGGCCCAAACTTCTTCATTTTCAACTTGTCATATGTACCAACTAGAAATTGCTCCCTCCGCAAATGAACCATGACTTCATCCCCAACCTAAAATTCCTTATGCCTTCTTTTCTCATCTACCTTAGCCTTATACTACGCATTCATCTTGGTAATGTGCTTCCTCATGGATGTTCTTCAAATGTTCTGCAAAATCCTCAGCTTCAGCACTACTTATTTCTCCTTTATCTATCTTCCTCAACTCAAATGCATTTCTAGGACTACTTCCATATACAGTCTAGAATGGTGATTTACCAGTGCTCTTGTTAGAAAAATTATTGTATACAAATTCTGCCTATGGTAAAATCAAATCCCATCCTGTTGGCTTATCTCCAACCAAACATCTCAGAAAATTTCCCAAACTCCTATTCACCACCTCTGTCTGTCCATCAGTCTATGGATGATGTGATGAACTGAACTTCAAATCTATCTTTAATTTTTTCCACAATGTATACCAGAAATATCCAACAAACTTAGTGTTCTGATCTGAAACTATACTCTTTGGAAAACTATGTAGCCTCATGACTTCTCTGAAAAATAATTCTGCTATGTGAACAACATCATTAGTCTTCTTGTAGGGAATGAAATGTGACATCTTTGAAAATCTATCAACTACCACAAAAATTGAATCATGTCCCCACTGTGTCCTCGATAAACCAAGAACAAAATCCATACTGATATCCTCCCATGGCTTCTCTAGTACAGGTAATGGCTGATACAACCCTATATTCTACTTCACTCCTTTCACCATTTCACATACTCTTCAACTCTGTACAAACTTGTTGACATCTTGTTGCAACTGTGGCCAATAATAGTTCTCACTAACAATAGCAAGGGTTTTATCATGACCAAAATGTCCAGCCAACCCTCTGCTATGCTTCTCTTTGATGAGATTCTCACTCATGGAACTTCATGAAATGCACAATTGACTCCCTCTAAATATCATACCATCCTGGATGATGAAATCCAACCACTTTGTTCTATCTAGAGTAATAGGTTCTGTACAAGCTTTCCAAGCTTCACCAAAATCAAGATCCTCTAGATACAAACTCTTGAGTTCCTTGAACCCAACCACCTCAATCTGCATCTTTGTCAGCAAAATTTACCTTTTGCTAAGGGCATCTACAACCCTATTAGACTTTCCACTCCTATGTTTCATAACAAATGTGTAACTTTGCAAAAACTCAACCCACTTCAAATGGCTTTGATTCAACTTTTCTTGACTATTCAAATATTGCAAAGCTTGATGATCAGTATACAAAACAAACTCCTTAGGAAGTAGATAGTGTCTCCACTTCTTTAATGCCTAAACTATAGCATAAAATTCTTGATCATAAATAGAATATTTCCTCTTGGCATCATTTAACTTCTAACTAAAATAAGCAACAGGTTTACCTTGGCTTATAACAGGTCCTATTGTAGTACCACTAGCATCACAGTCTACTTGAAACACCTTATTAAAATCTAGAAGTGCTAAAACATGTTGTTATGTAACTTTTTGTTTCAATAGTTTAAAACTCTTATCTGCCCCATTAGTCCACTTGAACTCTTTTCTATCCTCTCTCATTGTTTCATTCAAGGGTCCACAAATACTACTAAAATTTTTGATAAACTTTCTGTAAAAGCTAGCTAGACCATGAAAAGATCTTACCTCAGTAGCACTCCTTGGATTAGGCCATTCAAGGATAGCTTGCACTTTCTTTGGGTCCATTTTTAGACCTTCTGCTGAAACTACAAATCCTAGATACACTAATTCCTTCTTCACAAAACTGCACTTCTTCAAATTAATCAACAATTTCTCTTCTCTTAACTTCTCAAACACCATACAAATATGCATCATATGCTCCTCCAATGTCTTACTAAAGATCAAAATATCATCTAGGTAAACAATGACAAACATACCCAGAAATTATTTCAGAACCTTGTTCATGAGCCGCATGAAAGTACTCGGTGCATTAGTTAGCCCAAAAGGCATGACTAACCACTCGTACAGTCCTTTCTTTGTCTTGAAGGTAGTATTCCATTCATCTCCTTCTCTAATCTAAATTTGATGATATCCACTCTTTAGATATATCTTTGAGAAATACACGGATCCACTCAAACAGTCCATAATATCATCCATCCATGGCAATGGAAATCTGTACTTGATTGTAATCTTGTTGATAGCTCTAGAATCTATACACATCCTCCACTCTCCATTCTTCTTTGGTGCTAATACTGCTGGTAAAACATAGGGTTTTAGAATATCACGGATCAATCCTTTCTGCAACAACTCATGTACTTGTCTATTCAACTCCTCACTTTCTACAGGTGTCATTCTGTGTGCTGCCTTATTTGGAAAACTTTCTCTTGGGATCAAGTCCATCTGATGACTGATCTTTCTGACTGGTGGTAATCCATCATACACATTATCAAATACAATATCCTAAAACTCATTCAAGAAATCTGCAACTTCTATAGGTACATCTTCTACTTCCTCTTTACCAACTTTTGGAATTAAAGCAAAACATACGTGCTCATGCCTCATACCCTCTAGGAAGTTTCTTCCATCAACAAAATTTATTCTTGTAGTACCACAAACCTTTTCTTCTATGTCCTTCAATGGCTTTAGCTTATGTTGCACTCCATCCTTTATTAGGGAATAGGTATTCACATGACCATCATGTATAGCACACCTATCAAACTTTCATGGTCTACCCAACAACATATGACATGCATCCATAGGTATGATATCACATAGTACCTCATCATGGTACTGGCCAATCTTGAACTTCACTAGGCACTGTTCATTAACCATGATCTTGTGGTCATCCTACACCTAGGCAATCTGGTATGGATGTGGGTGTTTCTATCTCTTTAGCTTCAACTTTGTTACCATCTCTTCTAACACTATATTTTTAGTGCTTCCACTATCAATAATCACATCACAACACTTATCCTCACACTTGCACTTGGTGTGAAACAAGCTCCTCCTTTTCTCAGGTTCATTCTCACCACTCAATAGGACTCTTCTATTAATTAGAGTTTCTCCTCTTTTAGCATCTTCAGAATGTGATGATCTGACATCTTCATCTACATGTGAAACTCTAGCCTAGCCTTCAGCTCTCCTATATGTCCTTCCTTGGTGTTGAAGACATTCAAAGGCCCTAAGACCTTCTTCTCCATAATGAAAACATGTTCCATGAAAGCCTCCTCTTCTAGATCCTTGTCCTCTTCTTCTTCCTCTCTAATCTCTATTATTCTAATCTTGGAAATGGTTGGAATTGTTTCCTCATTGATTCTGACTACTACTTGCCTCATCCTTCTTTTTTAGATCTTTATTTAGGCCTCCATAAGACCATCCACCAGATCTTCCACCATGACCTCTTCCACTTTGTCTGCTTTCAAATTTCTTGTTCAGCTTTTCCTCTACTTTTAGGGCAAACTGGTATGCCTCTTCAATATTGTTCATTCAAACCAAATTCAACTCCTCTTGAATGCTTGGCCTCAACTCATTAAGATAATGGGCAACTTTCTCCTTATCAGCTTCCACATGGCCTATTATAATGAGGGTTTGATAGAATTCATCCATATACTCATGAATAGATCTTCCTACTTGCTTCAAACCTTGCATTTTATTCACTAGGTCAAGCTCGTAATCAACAAGAATGAACGGTCACTTCAATTTATCTACCATCTGATCCCATCTTGTGATTTTATCCTTTCCTCTTCTATTTCACTCTAACTGAATCTCTTTCCACTAGATCTTCACATGACCCTTCAATATAGCCTTTGCAAATTTGACCCTATCAGGATCCTCAATATCTTCATACTCAAAATATTCTTAAAATTCATTGATCTAGTTGATCAATTCCTCTGGGTTAAGATTTCCAAAAAAATGTCAAAACATCAATCTTAGGTCTCTTCCCGATCTTCAAAATGGCTTGGAAAAGTCTTTCTTCTTCTTGATTCAAAACTTCAACTTCTCCTTCCTAATCAGAATTTCCTTCTCCTTCGGCTTCATCATCGCTTTTGTCTCTAACATTAAGATTCATTCCTCTACAAATCTCTTCTTGCAATGCTCACCCTTATCTCTGGAGGGCTCTAACCTCAGGTGTCACAGCACCAACTCTTCCACCACATTCCCTTCATGGAGGCATTTTCACACTTATCGTTAAAACTGTTATACACTAAGTTTGCACCTTTGCCTCAAGCTCTCTTAGTCTTGATAACTCAGTATAACATGGGAATCATCTCCAAGTTGTGGGACCTTTGCTAACTAAGATGAGACCTCCAGGTTCTAGGCTGGTTCCTCTTGGATAATCACCCTAATTTTTTTTTAGACATGAAAATAAAACTTTTGGAGGGAAAGGGATAGAAGGAATGCTTGTAAGGGAAATGACTTGAAAGCAAACTACCTACTAGGTGATGCACTAAAACTAGGGTCTGGATCTCAGTATGTAGGAATGAGATCAATGAAAAGCTCAGGTCTAGTAGGTCACAACTTATTAAATAGGCTTTCATAAATATTTCATAAGAGGGCCTAAGAATAAGGCACAACTTATGACCTGCAAACATACATTCACTTCTACAACTCGGTGTAGGATTGAGACAAGACTATTAAGGGGGCTGAGGTATACCCACAAGAACATCTAAATTAGATCAAACACAGTAACACACAAAATTGTAGAAAGAAAGAGGGATCAAGAACCCTAAAATAATCACTGAAAACATGCATATACTTTGATCCAATAAGAGATAATCTGAACAAGGAAGCATAGGGACATGAAGGATTGTCACAAAATACCTCTGCAATATTTGAATCATCAATGGGAGGAATACAACTGTATAAGCCAGAGGGTAGAAATGATACCACATATGGCCTTTAAGAAAAGATGAATTTTCTTCTACAAATTGTCCAACTCTTAGCCCTAAGGCTCCAAAACAATATATACATACTCTTTTGCACATAGGCAAGAATCAAAAACCTAACTAGGGTTACAAGAATTTTATAATAGAATAACTAAACCCTAAAAATGTCATTTCTGATCAAAAATATATCTCTGCAAAACATGGCTAATCAGATGCTCATGCCTGTACTATGTTGCCTATAGACAAGCAACCCAGATTTACCCACCCTACTACACAAAAGTCTTTCCATCAATGCAAGAATGGTACCTCACAGGGACAAGACTCAACCCATGATGACCGCCTAGGCCTTTCTCATCATCTTCCTTAACTGCAAATGTCCTATAGACATTAATCTCTTTGAGCTACCTCACCATTGTATCCCATTGAATTGAAAACTGGCAAAAACCCTTTACAAACATATTCAAATTTGAATACCAATGGCTAGCCGGTCATATTAAAACATAACCATCGATATTTCTTCCTTCTCAGCAAACAAGTGGCTCAGATTAACCTGACAATAGTTTATAAAACCCTTGAATGGTAAAAAATCCATCTCGGCATGTTTGGACCAATGAGAATCTATCCTTTCTGCACATCAGCATATTTGGACCCACCTCGAGCCCTTCTTCCTTTAAGTCATTCAAAAAATACACAACTGAAGACCTCCTATAAGTCATAGAATCCTTTCTTCCTCTACCAATTTATTTAGAGATTCAACAAACAAAGCGTTCGCTAAATCACTAAGTTGTTTGGAGCACCACCAAATCATTTCGTGAATGAGCGAACATGTGAAACTCATTGGAACTGCCAAATACTCTATCAAACCTGGGCCCAGACTTGCCACTTGGCAATCTTTCATTCACTCTAGCTACTTCATAGGCACACACCTTAGCAAATCCATCTAACACGAACCCACAAAAGATAAGATCCTAATCTAACGGTGGGTGCAAGATCTCAAAGCCCCAGAATATTCCTTACACTCACATCCCCGCCATAGATCTCTTTTAACTGAAACCCCCTTTGACACACTGGACCCACTAGAAATCCTTGTCAGCACCACATGGACCAACTATATTTGAGCAAGCCAGCATACTTGACAAACAGACCCATGATCTGTAGAAAGAACATCAGATGGTTGTTGCTAAACCGCTGACTTAAAAGGTGTGCATCTTATCCCAGTAGCGTAGTGACAACCACAAGATCCTATTGTACTTTAACCTTCCAAAAGGATCAGGACCCACTGTCATGTTCCAGTTCATCACTATGTGGACCAATCAAATGTGAGCACATCAGAAAGAAAGGACCCACTGAATGAAGCTCTGACGATAAATTAAGATCGACAGTCGATGCATGATCTGATGCTCTGACACAAACCTATGAGAACACATGCCAGTCGTAGATCTTGCTAACTGGGACCCTCGGTTATCTGAGACCACCAAAATATTTAAGGGACCACGCGACTAAAAGGAAGCTAACCACCTATTGAATCGATGACTATTATGGACTTAACCACCGAAATCTGGGCTATTATGCGAACAAGGCATTCACAGAATCACTAAATAAAAGATAACACCACCAGAGAACCTAGCGGTCACATGACTAAAGAGAAGCTACATTTTCCAGGTTGTAGGATATTTTGTGGTGACTAGGAAACAATCAGCAATTATGAGAATCAGTGTATTCACTAAGTCATGAGAAGAAAAGACAACTACTAGAAAGAAAAGGAGAACTGGTGACTGGGCCAAAGGATAAAAGAACACATGCCAAAAAGAGGACTTAAGTGGTTGAGATAAAGTAACTACAAATTAGAACAAAGGCTTAGGGTTTGCAGGGGCTTTTGGAATTTTTTGGATATAACGGCTACTTTTATGAATTTTTGACCTGTAGACCAGGAACTCTAATAATTTGTGGAGGCCAGGAAACAAAACGTGAGGCCGTGAAATTTTGCAGAGTGTTTGGTAGGGTCAAAATAGGGACCAGCGAATAGGTTTTAGCCAAATTTATAGAATAGGAAATTTAGGGCAACATTTTGGCAATTTCTGCTAGATGTCAGCCTGCTAGACATGGAAAACCAGTGGCCTTGACATATCCATTGGGCATGGGGTCATTCTGAACACAAAACTTTGACAAAGGGACAAAACTAAATAGCAAGACAAACTTGTGAATGAACACTTCTTGGAAAGCAGGAAAACTAGGCTAGAAAAAGGGAAAGAAAACAAGAAACACATATCTACAAGAATTTACAGGGAGGGATTAACCTCCAAGTAGGGTTTCAAGTGGAAACCATTTATAGAGATAGGTAGGGGAACTCCTTCCACATTTGATAGTTGAAAAGCATTGGAGCCCCTGCACTCTATGATTACAAATGGTCCACCCCAGAAAGCGTTAAATTTTGTGTGCCTACCAGGTTTGGATCTGAATTCATCCCATTTGAGAACTACATCCCCAACCTTGAAATTTTTGACTCTGGCTCTCTTATCAAAATTCTTCTTTGTCTAAATCTAATGGAATTCCATATCCTTCATGGATTTATCTCTGAGTTCTTCCAATTCCATCAATTGAGCATATCTGATATGTAAGGGATCTTCTTCATCAAACAGGGCATATTGAGTAGCTAAGTCCAGAGCTGGCAATTCAGTTGAAATGGACAACTTAGCCTCTCTGCCATACACTAGCACATAAGGAGAATTACCAATGATTTTCTTTGGGGTAATTCTATCTAACCACAAGGCAAGCCTCAGCTTAGTATGCCAATCTCTCTGATTATCTTGCAGAATCTTCTTGATTATCCCGATCAGATTCTTGTTTGTTGATTCTGCTAAGCCATTGCCTTGGGGGTAATAATTTGAACTAGTATTCAGATAGATGCCATTCTTGACTGCCCACTCTGAGACTTTGAGGCCTATGAATGCTAAGGCATTATCTGAGATTATGGAATCTAGAATGCCAAACCTATGGATTAAATCATCATAAAAGCTTAAGACAACACTCTCATTGGCTTCTTTTAATGCAATTGCTTCTGTCCATCTAGTGAAATAATCAGTTGCAGTAATTATCCATTTATGTCCTGCACTAGATGGAGGATTAATCATTCCAATGAAGTCTATACCCCACTTCATGAAGGGCTACTCTATTCTAATTGGTCATAGGGGCAAGGCTGCAAGCCTTTCTTTTCCTACAAACATGGCACACTTGATACATTTTCTTACATAATCATGGCTATCTTTGAAGATAGATGGCCAATAGTATCCATCCCTCATGATCTTAAAAGCAGTAGTCCTAGGAGAAAAGTGACCTCCAAAAGGTGCATCATGAAACTCAAATAGGATGTCTGCTACCTTTTTTGAATCTATGCATCTTAAAAGGACACCATTGTGATCCTTTCTAAAAAGAACCTCATCAATCAGCACAAAAGTAATGGATTGTAATCTATAATACCTCCTTCTTGCTGAATCTAGGCCTACAGGACATTGTCCTATCTTCAAATAATTGATCATATTAGGCAACCAGCTTGTTTCCTTGGCTTGTTCTTTTGTAGAATGCACCACCAGAGATGCATCCATTTGCTCTGATTTCTTTGAACTTTCATCCTATGCCAAATTCTCACAAAGAACTCTTCCTCTAACTAGCTTGGTAGTTTGAATATCTATGTCATATTCCATCACCTTGGTGATCCAACTAGCTCTTTTCTCATTAAGGTCTTTGGAAAGAAAAAATTCTTTGACACTTGGATGAGTAACCTTTAAACGTACCTTGCTATGAGTCAACAAATACATGAACTTTTTAAGGCTCTTCACCATAGCAAGTACATGCTTCTCTACAAAAGAGTATCTCTATTCATACTCTTCCAAACCTTTGCTAAAGAAAGCAATAGGCTGCTCCAATCCATCTGAATTTTCTTGAGTCAACATTGCAGATATGGCATCATGACCTCCATAAGCATAAAGGATGAAATCCTTACTACAATTTGGGTTTAAGAGGGTAGGATCTTCTATTAGGGCCTCTTTAATGGCCTGGAAATTGACTCTCCCTTCTTTGGTCCAACTGAAAGCTGAACTCCTCTTCAACATGGCTGTCAAGGGCTTGAGTAAATTTTCAATGTTAGGCAAGAATCTCCTAACAAAGTTAATCTTTCCTATCAAAGATTGGAGACTTTTCTTATGATATGGTAGAGGTAGCTCTAGGATAGCTAGAATTCTCTTAGGATCTACTATGATTCCTTCTTTGGATACTACATATCCCAACAGCTTTCCTTCATGAACTACAAACACACATTTCTCAGGATTAGGGGATATCCCAAATTCTCTACACCTTTCAAAAATATTTCTCAAATATTTGATATGATCTACTGCATGTTTTGAATAGACAGTTATGTCATCCAATTAGGCCAACACAAACTTGTACATTAGGCTCTTAAAGGCCATATCCATTGCCTTTTGAAATGTAGCACCTATATTTGACAAGCCAAAGGGCATCTTTTGATAATCCATGGTTCCCCACATGGTTGTAAATGCAGTCTTATATTGATCCTCTTCATTTACCAAGATCTGATTATATCCTAAATAGCCATCCAACAATAAAAATCTCTCAGATCCAGAGACACATTGTAAGATTTGTTCCATAGCGGGTAGTGGATGGCGGTCCTTTAATGAGGCCCTATTAAGATCCCTAAAGTCTACACATAACCTTAGCTCCCCATTCTTCTTCCTGACAGGAACAAGGTTGGAAACCCAACTAGTATGCTTAATGGGGTAGATGATACCACTTTCTATCAATTTGAGCACCTCTTTATGCATAAGTGGCTCAAGCTTGGGATTAACAAGCCTTTGCTTTTGCCTCACTGGTTTGGCATTTGGTTCTAATTCAATAGTGTGCTGAGCAAGGGAAGGATCAAAACCTTTGAGGTCCTCATATTGCCATGCAAAAATATCACTAAATTATTTGAATAACTGAGTGTACGCTTGCTTTTCCAATTCAGTGTTCACTTTTCCAAATTGTAAGCTCTTACCTAGTTCCAACTCTAGTTCAACACAATGTTCTTGTTGGACTACCAGGCCAACTTTGATTTTCTTAACTTCATCATCCTTGTTGAAGATAGTCTCTAAGGTGACAAGACCTCTAGGCACCTTATTAGACTTGAGTTGTATCACTTGATCACCATAGTTTTGAGATAGCCTATCTTGATTGCACTCTGAAAAAACATCTTCTTCAAACAACAATTGCAGAATTTGTTCATCATTGTCAAACACCTACCAATTGACATCATTATTAGGAATAGAGGGTCTGACAATCACTTTGATATGTTGTTGATCTATTTCTCTTGAAACACTATTTGGATTGTCATACTGAGATCCAACAGCAGCTAACCTATCTGCATTTTGATTTAACTTTCTAGGGATAGCAACAATATTGAAAGCATGTAAATCTTCAATTGTATCCAAAACTCTATGCTTGTATGCTTTCATGGCATTATTTTTGGTTGCACTTATCCCTCTTACTTGGTTGACAACTAGCTCACTGTCACCATAGACTTTTAAGGCCTTAAGCCCTCTTTTTCTAGCCCATTCTAGTCCATTGACTAGACTTTCATACTCTGCAGTGTTGCTAGTGCAGGAGAAACTAAATCTAAAGGCAGTATAATGCCTTTCTCCTTTTGGGGACACTAACATCGCACCACCACTAGAACCATGTCTACTTCTAGCTCCATCAAAAAATAGTTCCCAAACCTAATTGCTCTGATCTTCTGAATCAGTATCCTCTTTGAGAAGGCTTGGCTCTATAGTATCACTTTCTTGTATTAAATAACTTCCCAAACCAAAATCCCAAATCAGATTTTATTGGACCTCTGAAGCTCTTTCATCTAGAAAAATATCAGGGATACTTTCTATCTTTGTGCTTGCTTCATTAATGGTTTGGAAGTCACTGCTATCAAATATAGGGCAGTTCACATTGATGGTGTTGGATACATATGGTTGTATATGGTGTGCTACTAATGGCTCTAACTTAATGGTGACCTTGGTCCCATACCTTGTATGAAATAACATGTGAGACCAATCAGAAGATAGATAGCCTCCTATCTTGGTTGTAAACTCCCTTGAAAGACATATAGAAAATAATGCAGGGAGATCTATGACATATATATCAAGGAGGATTGAAAAATTAGGACTAGCATGCAAGATTAGACTGGTATCCTTGGCCACACCTATAGTATTGAATAAGGATCCATCAAGTTGGGTAACCTTCTTTCAGAAGGGCTCATATTTTAGTCCTAATTGGTCAAATACTTTCTTGGGCATTACAGTGCTAGTAGCTCCACTATCTACCATACAATTATGTACTAAGGATTTTCCAATGATTAAAGATACATAAAAGGGAGGTGGCTTTGAGTTCCTACCTTGTGTGGCATTGGCTTTGGAGTTGTTACTTAGAGCCTCCTTTTCTTGATCAGTGTTAACCAACACTAGCTTTGCAGCTTCTTTCATAGGTTGGGGAGTTGCTACCTCTGTCATGGCCTTCTTACAAATTTCAGGCTGTCCTAGAATAGACAAGGAGTCCCACATGGACATGGTGACATTCACCTTCTTCATGTTGTCTACAATATTATAAGGTGTCACAGTGTGTACTCTTTGTTGTGTCTTCACAATGATGGGCTCCACCTCTTTGGACTGTTGGCCTTCTTTGCTTGCAATGATAGGAGTCTCCTTAGGTGTGATGGGATCAGCTTGCTAAAGTGGCTCTGTAGACGTAGTAGCCTTGGAATTGGAATCTACTCTCTCCATGTCCTGAGCTCTTCTTTTTGCTCTTGTAAAGGCAACAAAAGAAAC
The DNA here is from genome assembly GCA_027943335.1 of Chamaecyparis obtusa. Lineage (NCBI taxonomy): Eukaryota > Viridiplantae > Streptophyta > Pinopsida > Cupressales > Cupressaceae > Chamaecyparis > Chamaecyparis obtusa. The sequence continues at coordinate 395,904 of BSBK01000693.1, forward strand.
TTCATCATTGACTCCATTGAAGTCTAGTTGCTCCCAATTAAAGAGAGAAACCTCATTCTCTTGTGATTCTTATTGAGGAACTGATCCACTGGATGAAACCTTTGATTGAGCTTGTGAGGAATTTTGAACCATTAGAGCTTGGTTCATCCATCCATTTGAACATGTAGCCTAATTATGAGGTTGATTATAAGGAAAACACCATTCATTCTCCATAGCCACATTATTTTGACTAGGAACCACATCCCTCACTGGGTTTGTAGAGTTTAGAGGTGCAGGGTTATATGGTTGGAATGGTCTCTGATTAAAACTTTATCTTTGTCCTTGATAGCCTCCTTGGTATGGTGGCCAATTTTGTTGATAAGGTTGTCCTTGATTTTGATATTGCTAATTAGGACCTTGGCCTTGTGTCTGAAATGGTGGTCTAATTCCTTGACCTTGCTTCTTTACATTTGTGACCTCCTTAGTCAAGGTCTGTAACAAGTTGGTCATTTCTTGCTGATTGCTTTGCTGACTATTCTTTATCTCTTGCAGCTCTTGACATAAGCTTGTTGTTAACTCTTGGCCACTAGTACTAGCTTGAGGTGCCAAAATGGTGGGAATAGGGGTAAATGGGGGTACTTGTGTAGGTGCAATGGGTTGAAGGCTAGGAAAAATGGGCATTGGAGGCCTTCTAGCAATCATGCCTACTTGGATTAAACAATTTCTAGCCCTGACAACTATGTCAAAAGCTTGGGGTAGAGAAGTACCACCCATAGATTGGATCATGACAGAAATTTGACCATTCAGACTTTGTAAATAGTATAGGAAAGCATGGTTAGCTAATGGTCTCACTAAGACTAGGATTCTATTCCATGTTTTAAGGAATCTACTATTGTAATCTATCATTTGCTCTTGAGGGTCTCTCTTAATAGTTGTTAACTGCTCAACTAGAGACAAATTATCTGATTTATCCTCAAAATGCTTACTTAATGCATCCCCTAACTCATCCCAAAGAGTAATAGAACCAACAGTTAGAGTTCTAAACCATTCTAGAGCCTTACCTTTTAAAGAGGTTGCTAATAACTTTGTGGCCACATCTTCTTGAGTAATGTTGTGTATGCTACATATGGTGGTCACATCTCTTATGTGCTCAAAAGAAGTTGTCTGCCCTTCACCTATGAAATTAGGTATACTCTTAAGTGCCACCAAAGGCATATCATGATGTTGAGCAAAGGCCAATGGGCTGCCTTGGTTGAATGGTGCAAAAGTAAATTGTCTTGCCATTGTAGGAGTTGGAATCTGGAGATTGACAACTATATGAGCTGTATTTGCTGCTTGATTGGAATCTTCCTCTAGATCTCTGGTTAGAGATCTACCTCTTCTTTTGGAATGAAAGGGAAAAGGTCTCCTTTCTGAAGTATCAGAAGGTGTAGATTGAACTCTTCTTGTAGGAGATATTCTTTGAGTTGACCTACCTTTATGACTTCTCTTTGAGGGTAACTCTAAAAATTGGGTAGGCTTTGAGCTTCTAGTCTCAATCTTTCTCATAAAACTTTGAACAAGGTAGCCTCTGATCTTTGAATAGTGGAGTCACTAGATATACTTGATAGAATGACTTCTAAAAGCCTGCACTATGCAATCTACATATCAAAGATAGCATATCTTTGAATTTGAATAACTTCTAGTCCCACCAGGTGTGCCAGAATTGTTATACACTAAGTTTGCACCTTTGTCTCAAGCTCTCTTGGTCTTGATAACTCAGTATAACATGGGAATCATCTCCAAGTTGTGGGACCTTTGCTAACTAAGATGAGACCTCCAGGTTCTAGGCTGGGTCCTCTTGGATAATCACCCTAATTTGCTTTTAGACATGAAAATAAAACTTTTGGAGGGAAAGGGATAGAAGGAATGCTTCTAAGGGAAATGACTTGAAAGAAAACTACCTACTAGGTGATGCACCGAAACTAGGGTTTGGATCTTAGTATGTAGGAATGAGATCAATGAAAAGCTCAGGTCTAGTAGGTCACAACTTACTAAATAGGCTTGCATAAATATTTCATAAGAGGGCCTGAGAATAAGGCACAACTTATTACCTACAAACAAAAATTCACTTCTACAACTCAATGTAGGATTGAGACAAGACTGTTAAGGGGGCTGAGGTATACCCACAAGAACATCTAAATCAGATCAAACATAGTAACACACAAAATTGCAAAAAGCAAGAGGGATTGGGAACCCTAAAATAATCACTAAAAACATGCATATACTTTGATCTAATAAGAGATAATCTAAACAAGGAAGCATTGGGACATGAAGGATTGTCACAAAATACCTCTACAATATTTGAATCATCAATGGGAGGAATACAACTGTATAAGCCAGAGGGTAGAAATGATACCACATATGGCCTTTAAGAAAAGATGAATTTTCTTCTACAAATTGTCCAACTCTTAGCCCTAAGGCTCGAAAACAATATATACATACTCTTTTGCAAATAGGCAAGAGTCAAAAACCTAACTAGGGTTACAAGAATTTTATAATAGAATAACCAAACCCTAAAAATATCATTTTTGATCATAAATATATCTCTGCAAAACATGGCCAATCAGATGCTCATGCCTGTACTATGTTGCCTGTAGACAAGCAACCCGGATTTACCCACCCTACTGCACAAAAGTCTTGCCATGAATGCAAGAATGGTACCTCATAGGGATAGGACTCGACCCATGATGGCCACCTAGGATTTTCTCATCATCTTCCTTAACTGCAAATGTCCTACATACATTAATCTCTTTGAGCTACCTCACCGCTATATCCCATTGAATCAAAAACTGGCAAAAACCATTTACAAACATATTCAAATTTGAATACCAATGGCTAGCCAGTCATATCAAAATGTGACCGTTAATATTTCTTCCTTCCCTGCAAATGAGCGGCTCATATTAACCTAGAAATAATTTATAAAACCCTTGAATGGTCAAAAATCCATCCTGGCATGTTTGGACCAATGAGAATCAAGCCTTTCTGCATGTCATCATATTTGGACCCACCTTGAGCCCTTCTTCCTTTAAGTCATTCAGTGACTACGCGACTGAAGACCTCCTCTAAGTCACAGAATCATTTCATCCTCTACCAATTTATTTAGAGATTCAGTGAACAAAGCATTCACTGAATCGCTAAGTTGTTTGGAGCATCGCCAAATCATTTCATGAATGAGCGAACATGTGAAACTCATCAGCACCGCTAAATACTCTATCAAACCTAGGCCCAGACTTGCCACTTGACAATCTTTCATTCACTCTAGCCACTTCGTAGGCACACACCTGGGCAAATCCCTTTGACATGGACCCACGAAAGATAAGATCCTAATCTAATGGTGGGCGCAAGATCTCAAAGCCCTAGAATATTCCTTACGCTCACATGCCCATCGTAGATCTCTTTTAACCGAAACCCCCTCTGACACATCTGTTAGAGTAGTCTTATGTTAGCTAATAATTAAATCATTTAATTATTAGTTTATCATACTCTAGGCTTAAGTTTCACTTAGGCGCTTTATAATTCTTTAGGGTTTTAGCCTTTAGGGTTTTGTGTTTCCTTTTATAAGGATTCACTTCTTTCATTTCAATAAGGAGATTGTATTATTTTCATCATTGTTAATAGAAGATTATTTTCTTGCAACATGGTTTTGCAGTCTCTGGCCTTTTGGCCGCCATAGCTTTCTGTCTTTTTGCTTCCTCTTTGTGACAGTCTTGCATGCAGGTGTTCTTGGGATGATTTGCGTTTGTCAAATCTAACATGGTATCAGAGCCATCTTGCTGCTCGCTGTTCATGTTTTGTTGAAGTGATTCAGATGCAGGAGGGTTTCAAAAAATTTTAGTTCTGGTACTCTCTGCAGGACGTTATTTTTTGTTCTGGTACTCTCTGCAGGACGGTATTTTGAGCAAAAACAGATGCCACCATTGCGTCTGGAAGGTTCGAGATAGCCAGAATCCATATAAAACTTGTCCTTTTTGGACACAGTGGCATCTGAGGCAAAAATTTTAGTTCTGGTACTCTCTGCAGGACGGTATTTTGAGCAAAAACAGATGCCACCATTGCGTCCGGAAGGTTCGAGATAGCCAGAATCCATATAAAACTTGTCCTTTTTGGACACAGTGGCATCTGAGGCAAAAATTTTTTTGCATACTAGGGCCGTACGGCCCTGGCACGCACTCCGAGGCAGGTACACACGGTGATTTAAAAAAAAAACAAACAATATTTTGGAGCGCCGCCCAGCGGCCACCCCCGCGCCGCCCAGCGGCAACCGCAGCCGCGGCCACCGCCCGAGCGGCCACCGCAGCCGCGGCCCCCGCCACAGCCGCAGCCACGGCCCCCGCCACCGCGCCACCCGCGGCCCGCCCAGCTGCCGCCCACCCCGGCTCCGCCACAGCTCCGCCACCTTCCGGCTCCACCGCCCGGTCGCCCCTGCGGCCGCTCCGCCCCCCGGCCCACAGCTGCCACCTCCTGCGCCGCTCCGGTGCTCCGCTCCGCCGGTGGCGGGAGTTTTAAACCCCTGCGGGCCTCAGCGGCCGGTCATATGACCGACCAGGGGCTGCGGCCCAGCCTTCGGCGCGCGCCATGTGCCCGGGGGCTCATTTTTTTTAGCCCCTGGGGCTCTTATCTTGCCTTTTTGGGGGTACCTGGGCTTTTTTCGCTCTACAGGGAGCATACGGGGGCCTTTTTCTGACTTCTTTATATCGTCGGAAAGCTCTTTCCGAGCTCTTTCCGATGAAGGAGGTTAAGGTTTTGGGTTCTGCCATTTCAATAGCTTTTTTTGCTGTTGAAGTCTGATGTCTATTTTTGCCTTCCGGGAGTCATATCTGGCTCATCCGGACTCCTTTTTCGGCAAACGAGATATCGTCGGAAAGCTGATTCTGTGTACTATTCAGTGGCAGAGGTATTTCTTCCAGATTCTACTCCAGGTTTTCACTCCTCCGAGTTATGCAGTTTATGCCCTCTGGTGGTGTGCTTGGTTCTACAGGTCCGGGGATCTCTTCTTCTGGTTTCTTAGTGCACTCTTCTTTCTGACTTCTGAGCTTGCATGCTCTTTCTGATGTATCTTTGTTCTGTAAACGCACTAAGATAAAGTGCCATCTTCTGCATTTCTGGGATCTTTTTCACCTGGTTCAGTTTTAGTATTCGCACTCAGTTATAAAGTGCCATGGGGGGATTCTGATGCATTTGCCACTATAGGCGCATCCACTCTTGTCAAGTGAGCGTACCTTCCACGACATTAGCCCATGTAGACTGTGTCTATGACACCGCCCTTTATCCTGTGTGTGTGCTTCTGTTGCACTGTTGGTGTTCCTGGTTCTTCTTCTGCAGCTGTTTCTGGCATCGCATTTCAGTGTTCCTGTCACCTCTCCCAATTCAGCATTATGGGGGGGTTCACCTGTTGGTTCTATTGCTTCCTGGTTCGATTGATCAGCTCTTCAGACACTTGTCTTCTCTACCTGGTCATGCACTTCAGTGGGGGTTCCAGCAGTATCTTCTGACAGAGTTTTCAGATATGCTTCAGAGGAGTTTCTTGCTCTCTTCTTGTTCCTTTCTCTGGGACATCTTTTGCTTTATGTTTGGGTACCTGATCAGGCCTAGTTGCCGGGACCCATCTTTCCTACTTTCTGCAGTAGTTTAGCTTTTTTTGCTTCTCCCTAAGTTACACTTAAGGGGGGGTGTTAGAGTAGTCTTATGTTAGCTAATAATTAAATCATTTAATTATTAGTTTATCATACTCTAGGCTTAAGTTTCACTTAGGTGCTTTATAATTCTTTAGGGTTTTAGCCTTTAGGGTTTTGTGTTTCCTTTTATAAGGATTCACTTCTTTCATTTCAATAAGGAGATTGTATTATTTTCATCATTGTTAATAGAAGATTATTTTCTTGCAACATGGTTTTGCAGTCTCTGGCCTTTTGGCCGCCATAGCTTTCTGTCTTTTTGCTTCCTCTTTGTGACAGTCTTGCATGCAGGTGTTCTTGGGATGATTTGCGTTTGTCAAATCTAACAACATCGGACCCATTGGAAATCCTTGTTAGCACCATGTGGACCAACTATATTTGAGCAAGTTAGCATACCTGAAAGATGGACCCACGATCTATAGAAAGAACATCAAATGGTTGTCGCTAAACCACTGACTTAAAAGGTGTGCATCTTATCCCAGCGGCATAGCGAAAACCACAAGATCTTGCTATACTTTAACCTTCTGAAAGGATCAGAACCCACTGACATGTTCCAGTTCATCACTATGTGTACCAATTAGATGCGAGCATGTTAGAAAGAAAGGACCCACTGAATGAAGCTCTGACGACAAATTAAGATCAACGATCAGTGCATGATCTGATGCTCTAACACAAACCTATGAGAACACACGTTGGCCATAGATCTTGCTAACTAGGACCCTTGGTTATTTGAGACCGCCAAAATATTTAAGCGACCACGCAACTGAAAGGAAGCTAATCGCCTGTGAAATCACTAACTGTTATGGACTTAACCGCTGAACTTTGGGCTATTACACGAACAAGGCATTCACAAAATCATTGAATAAAGGATAACACCGCTAGAGCACCTAGTGGTCATGCGACTAAAGAGAAGCTAACGTTCACTAGGTTGCAGGATATTTTGCGGTGACCGAGAAACAATCAGCGATTATGAGAATCACTGTATTCGCTAAGTCACGAGAAGAAAAGACAACTGCTGGAAAGAAAAGGAGAACTAGCGACTGGGCCAAAAGATTAAAGCGCACATGCCAAAAAGAGGACTTAAGTGGCTGAGATAAAGTAACAGCAAATTAGAACAAAGGCTTAGGTTTTGCAGGGGCTTTTGGAATTTTTTGGATATAACGGCTACTTTTATGAATTTTTAACCTACAGACCAGGAACTCTAATAATTTGCGGAGGCCAGGAAACAAAACGTGAGGCCGTGAAATTTTGCAGAGTGTTTGGCAGGGTCAAAACAAGGTCCAGGGAATAGGTTTTAGCCAAATTTGCAGAATAGGAAATTTAGGGCAACAAGAACCATAACCACTGTCCTGGTGCAAACTACCTCACAATCGGTGATCTATTTACACACTTAGGAATTCTTGCTCTAATACCACTTGATGAAGGGTGCTCCCCTTAATACCACAAACACACAATAGAAATAGAGAAACAACAAAAATTTACAAAAATAGAAAATGGGCTTCTTATTATCTCCACAAATTTGGAATTACAAATTTTAGAATTATAATATGCAAAGCCACATGGGCATCTTCCATTACAATATTCAGTAGGACAAAGCCTTAGATCATTACCTAGAACTACTCCCAACTACCTAAGACAACACTACAACCTTCCTTATATAGGCAATTTTCCACCACTTGGGAAGGTTCCAGAATTTTAGCCAATAAGGCCGACCAAACTTAGAATTATTTTATTTTACAATTTATTGCATTAGAGTCAACTCAAAATAACTTTTGAATCCCGAACAAAAATTTTGAAGGAAAGTCATTTTCTACCATTTTAGGTGACCCAACTTCCAGAGACCATAAGTCATCACCCGTTGACCCAATTGACTATTATGACCCCACTTCAGAAAGGGCACAAAGTGCTCTACAACGCTTGATTGGTGCAAGCTCAAATCAACCAAATTTTTGACCTCATATGGGGCCTCTAAAGCCTTAAAAACTGAGTTCAAAGTTTTTGTACCCTACTGTCGATACTGAATATCTACAAAGCTAGACTTGATCTGTGAATGAAAATTTATTGGCAGGTTGATATGACCAAAATGAACCTCTAGGGAAGAAAATAGACCATTCTAAGCATGAATGGAAAACTTACCAAAAATAGTAAATTTCCAAAAATAGAAGCTCTACACAAGATAGCCCTTATTTAAAAGAAACCAGAAATATTTTTTGGTGATGCAAGATTGCTCTTACATCTAGGATGCTCCTACATCACCATGTCTGATGGTTAAGATAAGAATGTCTACCGATTTAATGATAAAGGTTGACTAAATCACAAAGTTTTTTTAGTCGCATGATCTTTAGATGTAAAATTTAGGTAAGGGTTAAGTTATCGAGCGATTTAGCGAATGCAGTGTTCACTTATTCTATTGATTAAATGGTCAAGCCCTAATACATTGGCGATTTTGCGATAGCTGTTGATGGCTTTGAAGATTAGTGGCTGCTATTTAATCTCATGATTGAAACCAATATAAGAGAAATATCAAGTGAATAGGAGACAAAAGGTATTCAATGAATCTGATGATAGAATCAAGGTTAGTTAAGGCATTCAGAGAATATGAGAATGTATTGGTTGCCGAATTTCATAATAAACCAAGAGTTAAATGAAACATTTAGAGATTAAGAGATGTAGTTCCATGGTTTTTGTATGTTTTTTTAGACTTAGAGAATGTTTTTTGGTTAGCATGAAAGTATTTTGGGATGAAGTGAATAGTTTGTTCACTTAATGTCCATGTTTGATGGTTAAGATAAGAATGTCTACCAATTTAATGATAAAGGTTGACTAAATCAAAAAATTTCTTTAGTTGTGTGATCTCTGGATATAAATTGTAGGTAAGGGATAAGTTATCAAGTGATTTAGCAAATGCAGTGTTTTCTCATTCTGTTGATTAAATGGTCAAGCCCTAATACATTGGTGATTCTACAATAGCCATTGATGGCTTTGAAGATCAATGGCTGCTATTCAATCTCATGATTGTAACCAATATAAGAGAAATATCAAGCGAATAGGAGACTAAAGGTATTGGATGAATCTGATGATAGAACTAAGGTTAGTTAAGGCATTCAGAGAATACGAGAATGTATTGGTTTCTGAATTTCATGATAAACTAAGAGTTTAATGAAACATTTGGAGATTAAGAGATGTAGTTACCGCTGATTCTCTGAATAAAGACTGTTCAAGTTAGAAATGCCAAAACAAGAACCAAAATAAAGTGAATAAGAGATAATAACCACCTATCATGAGATTCAAAGACCAACATTGATCTAGAAATACATAGTCACTCAGTCGCTTAATGTTTAAAGAAAACCGCAAAGGATCATGAGAATAGGAGAATACACAGTCGCTTGATCACTGAAAGAAACACTAAGAAATAATACATGACTAGAGATCATGCAACTAAAGGGAAGAAGATAGAGATCCAAACATAGTTGCTTGTTTGCTCGATGAAAAGTAACCTAACAAATACATCCATCGATCAAGAAATTGATGAAGGGTGCTCCCCTTAATACCAAAAACACATAACAGAAATAGAGAAACAACAACAATAATATGCAAGAATAGAAAATTGGCTTCTTATTATCTCCACAAATGTGGAATTACAAACTTTTAGAATTACAATATGCAAAGCCACATGGGCATTCCCTTACAATATTCTTTAGGACAAAGCCTCGAATCAATACCCAGATCTACTACCTAGAACTGCCCTAGACAACACTACGGGCCTTCTTTATATAGGCAATTTCCACCACCCGAGAAGGTTTTAGAAATTTAGCCCTTAGGGCCGACCAAACTTAGAATTATTTTATTTTATAATTTATTACATCAAAGTCAGCTCAAAATGAGTTTTGAAACCCAAACATAAATTTTGAAGAAAAATTATTTTTTGCCATTTCAGGTGACCCAACTTCCGAAGACCATAAGTCATCACCCGTTGACCTAATTGGCTATTATAACCCCATTCTAGAAACACCACGAAGCACTCTACAGGCTTGACCTATGCAAAGCACCTGTCACCCAAATTTTCAACCTCATCTGGGGCCTCTAAAGCCTTCAAAATTGAGTTCAAAGTTTCTGTACCCTGCTGCCAATACCGAAAATCTTCAATATCTTCAACACTACACCTCCACATGAAACTTTGAAACTTTGCTGGCAGACTGATATGACTGAGATGAACCTCCACATGTAAAATCAGAACATTCTGAGATCGTAAGGCCAACTTACTAAGAATAGCAAGTTTTCATAAATAGCAACTCTGCACAAGATAGCCCTTATTGAATACAAAAATAGAAATATTTTTGGGTGATGAAAGATTGCTCTTACACCCAGGATGCTCCTACATCAGACACCCGAGGTAATTTGAGAAGTGATCCTATCATGACTCAGGTGTGCAGAGGAAAACCAAGATGGTTAACCTCCTCCTTTGTTAGCCATGATGAATCTTCAACAAGTCATCCTTTCCATTTGACCAAATACTCTTCATATGTCGTGTTCCTTGTGCTTCTGCCAACACGACTATCTAGTATGTCTTCAATCTCCTTGATATCTGAACTGGTTGCTGGAATACTCCACTGTGCTACTGCAACCTCATCTTCAACACCTCCTCATGATACTCTGTCAAATCAAAAATTATAAACACTGGTGAAATATTCAGCTCACTAGGCAAGTCTACCTCATATGCATTTCCTGAATCATGCTTCTTCAATATCTTACATGGCCCAAACTTCTTTATTTTCAACTTGTTATATGTACCAACTAGAAATTGCTCCTTCTGCAAATGAACCATGACTTCATCTCCAACCTAAAATTCCTTATGCCTCCTTTTTTCATCTATCTTAGCCTTATACTACGCATTCATCTTGGTAATATGCTTCCTCACCTCCTCATGGATGTTCTTCAAGTGTTCTAAAAAATCCTCAGCTTCAACACTACTTATTTCTCCTTTATCTATCTTTCTCAACTCAGATGCATTTCTTGGACTACTTCCATATACAATCTGGAATGGTGATTTACTAGTGCTCCTTTTGACAGAATTATTGTATGAAAATTCTACCTGTGGTAAAATCAAATCCCATCCTGTTGGCTTATCTCCAACCAAACATCTCAGCAAATTTCCCAAACTTCTATTCACCACCTCTGTCTGTCCATCAGTTTGTGGATGATATGATGAACTGAACTTCAAATCTATCTTCAACTTCTTCCATAATGTATGCCAAAAATATCCAACAAACTTAGTGTCTCTATCTGAAACTATGGTCTTTGGCAAATCATGTAGTCTCACTACTTCTCTGAAAAACAATTCTGCTACATGAACAACATCATTAGTCTTTTTGCAGGGAATAAAATGTGCCATCTTTGAAAATCTGTCAACTACTACAAAAATTGAATCATGTCCCCGCTATGTCCTCGGTAAACCAAGAACAAAGTCCATACTGATATCCTCCCAAGGCTTCTCTGGTATAGGTAATGGCTAATATAACCCTATATTCTGCTTCACTCCCTTCACCATCTGACATACTCTGCAACTCTATACAAACTTTTTCACATCTTGTTGCAATTGTGGCCAATAATAATTCTCACCAACCAAAGCAAGGGTTTTATCATGACCAAAATGTCCATCCAATCCTCCACTATGCTTCTCTTTGATGAGATTCTCCCTCATAGAACTTCTTGGAATGCACAACTGACTCTCTCTGAATAGCATATAATCTTGGATGATAAAATCCAGCCACTTTGTCCTATCTAGAGTAATAGGTTCTTTACAATCTTTCCAAGCTTCACCAAAATCAGGATCCTCTAGATACAAATTTTTGAGTTCCTTGAACCCAACCACCTCAATCTGCATCTCTGTTAGCAATAGTTACCTTCTACTAAGAGCATCTACAACCCTGTTAGATTTTCCACTTCTGTGTTTCAAAACAAATGTATAACTCTGTAAAAACTCAACCCATTTCAAATGCCTCTGATTCAACTTTCCTTGACTATTCAAATATTGCAAAGCTTGATGATCAGTATACGAAACAAACTCCTTAGGAAGCAGATAATGTCTCCACTTCTTTAATGCCTGAACTATAGCATAAAATTTTTGATCATAGACAAAATATTTTCTGTTGGCATCATTTAACTTCTCACTAAAATAAGCAACAGGTTTACCTTCTTGGCTCATAATAGCTCCTATTGCAGTACTACTAGCATCACAATCTACTTGAAACACCTTATTAAAATCTAGAAGTGCTAAAATAGGTTGTTCTATAACTTTTTGTTTCAACAATTGAAAACTCTTTTCTATCCCCTCTCATTGTTTCAGTTAAGGGTCCACAAATACTGCTAATTTTTTTGATAAACTTTCTGTAAAAGCTAGCCAAACCATGAAAAGATCTTACCTCAATAGCACTCCTTGGAGTAGGCAATTCAAGGATAGCCTGTACCTTCTTTGGGTCCATTTTTAGACCTTTTGCTAAAACTACAAATCCCAAATACACTAACTCTTTCTTCACAAAACTGCACTTCTTCAAGTTAATCAATAATTTCTCATCTCTTAGTTTCCCAAACACCATACGAATATGCATCATATGCTCATCCAATGTCTTTCTAAAGATCAAAATATCATCTAGGTAAACAATGACAAACTTACCCAGAAATTCTTTCAGAACCTCGTTCATGAGCCGCATAAAAGTGCTCAGTGCATTGGTTAATCCAAAAGGCATGACTAACCACTCATACAGTCCTTCCTTTGTCTTGAAAGTAGTCTTCCATTCATCTCCTTCTCTGATCCAAATCTGGTGATATCCACTCTTCAGATCTATCTTTGAGAAATACATAGCTCCACTCAAACAGTCCATAATATCATCCATTCATGGCAATGGAAACCTATACTTGATTGTGATCTTGTTTATTGCTCTCGAATCTATACACATCCTCTATTCTCCATTCTTCTTTAGTGCTAATACTGCTGGTATAGTACATGGACTCAGGCTCTCCCAAATCAATCCCTTCTGTAACAATTCATGTACTTGTCTATTCAACTCTTCACTTTCTGTTGGTGTCATTCTGTGTGCTGCCTTGTTTGGCAAACTGGCTCTTGGAATCAAATCCATCTAATGACTGATCTTCTTTACCAGTGGTAATCCATCAGGTACATTATCAGATACAATATCTTGAAACTCATTCAACAAATTTGCAACCTCTACAGGTACATCCTCTACTTCTTCTTTACTAGCTTTTGGAATTAAAGAAAAACACACATGCTCATGCCTCATACCATCTAATAATTTTCTTCCATCAACAAATGTTATTCTTGCATTACCACATACCTTTTCTTCGGTCTCCTTCAATGGCTTTAGCTTATGTCACACTCCATCCTTTGTCAGGGAATAGGTATTCGCACGACCATCGTGTATAGCACATCTGTCAAACTGCCACGGTCTACCCAATAACATATGACATGCATCCATAGATATTATATCACATAGTACCTCATCTTGGTACCTGTCGATCTTGAACTTTACGAGGCACTGTTCATTGACCATGACCTTGTGGTCATCCTGCACCCAGGCAATCTGATATGGATGTGGGTGTTTCTGTCTCTTGAGCTTTAGCTTTGTCACCATCTCTTCTCACACCAAATTGTCAATACTTCCACTATCGATAATCACATCACAGCATTTACCCTCACACTTGCATCTAGTGTGAAATAGGCTCCTCCTTTGTTCAGGTTCATTCTCACCACGCAACAGGACTCTTCTGTTAATCAATGTTTCTCCTCTTTTAGCATTTTCAGAATTTGATGATCTAGCATCTTCATCTACATGTGCAACTCTGGCTTGGCCTTCATTTCTCCTATCTATTCTGCCTTGGCATTGAGGACATTCAAATGCCCTATGACCTTCTTCTCCATAGTGGAAACATGTTCCACGGAAGCCTCCTCTTCCTGAACCTTGTCCTCTTCCTCTTCCTCTGTGATCTCTATTATTCTGATCTTAGAAATGATTGGAATTTTTTCCTCTCTGATTCTAGCTGCTACTGGCCTCATCCTTCTTTTTTGGATCTTCATTTCGGCCACCATATGACCGTCCACCAAATCTTCCACCACGACCTCTTCCATTTTGTCTATTCTCAAACTTCTTGTTCAGATTTTCCTCTACTTTTAGGGAAAACTGGTATGCCTCCTCAATACTGTTCATTCGAACCAAATTCAACTCCTCCTGAATTCTTGGCCTTAACCCATTAAGGTATCCAACAACTTTCTCCTTATCAGCTTCTGCATGGCCTATTCTGATGAGGAGTTGATAGAACTCCTCTATATACTCTTGAACAAATCTTCCTACTTGCTTCAAACTTTGCATTTTCTTTAGTAGGTCAAGCTCATAATCAGCAGGATTGAATTGTCGCTTCAATTTATCCACCATCCGATCCCATCTTGTGATTTTATCTTTCCCTCTTGTATTTCACTCCAATTGAATCTCTTGCCACCAAATCTTTGCATGACCTTTCAGTCTGGCCTTCACAAATTTGACCCTATCAGGATCCTCAACATCTTCATACTCAAAATATTCTTCACATTCATTGATCCAGTCGATGAATTCCTCTAGGTTAAGATTTCTAGAAAATGTAGGAACCTCAATCTTAGGTCTTTTCCCAATCTTAGAAATCACCCGAAAAAGTCTTTCTTCCTCCTGGTTCACAACTTCAGCTTCTCCTTCTTGATATTCTTTTTCGGCTTCATCCTCACTTTCATCTCTGACATTAAGATTCATTCCTCTATGAATCTCTTCTTGCAATGCTCGCACTTGTCTCTGTAGCTCTCTAACCTCAGGTGTCACAGCACTAGCCCTTCCACCACATTCTCTTCGTGGAGGCATTTTCACGATGTGCGCTGAAACCCTAACCACAATCCTGGTGCAAACTACCTCACAGTTAGTGATCTGTTTACACACTCAGGAATTCCTGCTCTGATACCACTTGATGAAGGGTGCTCCCCTTAATACCACAAACACATAACAGAAATAGAGAAACAACAAAAATAATATGCAAGAATAGAAAATTGGCTTCTTATTATCTCCACAAATGTGGAATTACAAACTTTCAAAATTACAATATGCAAAGCCACATGGGCATTCCCTTACAATATTCTGTAGGACAAAGCCTCGAATCAATACCCAGATCTACTACCCAGAACTGCCTTAGACAACACTATGGGCCTTCTTTATATAGGCAATTTCCACCGCCCAGGAAGGTTCTAGAAATTTAGCCCTTAGGACCGACCAAACTTAGAATTATTTTATTTTACAATTTATTACATCAAAGTCAGCTCAAAATGAGTTTTGAAACCCAAACATAAATTTTGAAGAAAAATTATTTTTCGCCATTTCAGGTGACCCAACTTCTGAAGACCATAAGTCATCGCCCATTGACCCGATTGGCTATTATAACCCCATTCTGGAAACACCACAAAGCACTCTACAAGCTTGACCTATGTAAAGCGCCTGTCACCCAAATTTTCAACCTCATCCGGGGCCTCTAAAGCCTTCAAAATTGAGTTTGAATTTTCTGTACCCTGCTGCCAATACCGAAAATCTTCAATATCTTCAACACTACACCTCCACATGAAACTTTGAAACTTTTCTGGTAGGCTGATATGACTGAGATGAACCTCCACATGTAAAATCAGAACATTCTGAGATCGTAAGGCCAACTTACTAAAAATAGCAAGTTTCCATAAATAGCAACTCTGCACAAGATAGCCCTTATTGAATACAAAAATAGAAATATTTTTGGGTGATGCAAGATTGCTCTTACACCCAGGATGCTCCTGCATCAGAAATACATCAATGGTCATTGCTTTATCATTAGCTATCAGAGGACTTAACTATTTAATCAAATGAATGAGTGACCATTGCATTCACTCAGTCGCTTATTGTTTTAAGAAAACTGGCTATGATAATGAGAACAAGACAATACACAATCGCTTGATCGCTAAAAGAAACACCAACCGCCAATGCATGGGGGTTAGGTATGGCCAAATTAATTATTCCTAATGTCTTTTTGGATGTCGACCTCACAATTAAATTAGCTAGGCTCTATGATCCCATATAAAAAACCATTAGGAAATCTGACTAGTCAACCTTAGTGACTTTGGATAGGGGATATTTTATGAAGGCCTTTGATTTTTATACTTCTTCATCCATAGAGATAGATATGAGGAAAGAAAGGGAGAAGTATACAAGTCAATATCCCTAAGACTAGAAAGTACATTGCACCTCTTCCACCACATATGAATGCTCCTTATGAGTATAAATCCCTCAATTTCTATATGAAATTTCTAGCCTATGGGTTGTGTAGAGTTTTAGAGATGGATGGAGATGTAGAAAAGTTTCCAGTAGATCTTTTGATGATTATCTTGGACATTCAAAATTCCCATGCTAATATAGATTATGATTACATTCAATATGTAATCGATAGAATTCATGAGGGCCTGATTTCAATCAATGAGAAAAATAAGAAGCCAGTAAGGTTCATGCATTATTCCCTTTTGATGTATTTAATTTTGTACTGCAATGTCAATAGCTTGAATGGGCATATGCTAAGGGTCAGGGTAATGTTTGAAGGCCAACTGAATCTAGTATAGTATAATAAGAAATATTGTGGATGAAGATAAGATTGGTAAGAGGCTTACCAAACTCTATGACCTTTTGAAATTAGAGGCTCAAGTCAAAAAGGCTAAAATTGCCTTTGTAGGTTTTTTCCTTGACCTTCCTTACTTGAAGAGAATTGAGAGAATGGTGTAAATGCATGGTACTTTGTCTAGCCAATTAGAGGGACAACTTGAAGGCAACTTGGAAGTATAAAAGGGGTACTCTTCATTTGATTATGAAGAGTACATTGATGGATCAGAACAAGGTGACAGTCCACGTCAAGAAAATGAGTCGCCTATCATTGATGTTAGTTAAAATTTACTTGAGGTTGAGGATACATGTGAACCAGCATAAAAAATACATAAATTTGAGGTTGGTAATCCATCAAAGGAAAGAAAATAGAGGAAACTAATAGATAAAGCTTTAGCTTTAGTGCCCGGTGATAGAGCCTACTATCACCACATACAAAAAACCATTAGAGAGGGAAATAAAATGGCCTCACAGGAGGAAGAAGAATTACCTTTTGCTACTTGGAAAGGATGAGAGAGAAATCTATTAGGAGGAATTTCTTGGCAATGATCAATTCATCAAAGGTGAGGAGTTCAAGAATTTCCTCATATGGAAAAAACAAGAGGAGATTGCCAAGGCATTACCTAAGGACACTGGACTTGATGATGAAACTTTAAAGGCCTTAGTTGCATATGACCCTCAATCAGAGAACATATCTGTTGAAGAATTGAGGGAGATGGTAAAATTGATTGGAATTCTATTAGTACCTAGATAGGATTTGACATGTGCATTTATAATAGATTAGATTAGAAAAAATCCTGAAGGCAATTTGTCTTATGAAGCCCATATTGGAGATATGATCAGGGGAAGTGGGTATGACCCAAAATCTCAAGCTTTGGCAATGTGGTATCTTGCACCATGAACTCAAAAGCATTCATTAGTCATCATAGAGGGGAAATTGAAGGGGGAGAAGATCATCTGGACTGTGAAAAACACCAGTGATCTTGAGGTGTCGAAAGCTGTCACACATTTTGCTCATTTAAATGAAGCTAAAATAGCTCAAGTGTCAAATAGATATGCAAAGGTATTTGAAAGTTAAATAACCATTACAAAGGATAGAGACAAAGGGTTGATGAAGATCAAAGTCTTGGAGGATGAACTATAGGAGTTGAAAGCAAAGCTTGAAGAAGCTTCTAAGACAGTTCCCCCACCAACTCCAGAAATTGAGGCAAGAGAGAAAGTAGAGGCAGAGGTTTCAAATACAATATTAGATGGGTCAAAGAAGAGAAAAATTGATATAGATTTAAAGGCCATGTCTGATATTATACAACATAGATGTGAAAAGATCAAAGGAAATATAGATGCAGTCCATAATTCATGCATCATGTTACAAAAGAACAATGACATTGTAAAGCATGCAGTGGTTAGTTTGGAGCCACTTTTTAATATATGGTCTAGTAGGAATGCCTTTTTTGAGACGCTTGAGGTATTACAATTACATTGACCAAACATCCCAGAGATTGTTTCTGAGGTGGGAGAAAAGATAGAGCTGATAGGCACCACTTGGAGTTTCTTGAAGGGTAAAACAAACCAGATAAAATCTAGGATGGACATGTTTGGCCAAGGTTACAGTAAATATCTACCTCCAATTTATATGAATGATGGTAACATTATAATTATAGAAGACTGGAAGTCAGTCATGCTTCAATTGGTAATCAAGTAGGAGGCCTTTCTCAATAATGATGGTTCCTTAGACATGAAAAGTTTAAACAACACTTTGGATGATATGATTAAACTTCAAAATGAGTGCACCAAGTTTGTTGTTGACACAAAAGCCATTACTAACTCTAGGTGGAATAAAAAAATCAATCTATTGGAGGAGCTAAAGGGGTACTTGTGGCCATCAGAAGATGATGTTGCATCTTGGGATAGAAGCATGAAACTGAAGAAGAAGAAATCAACTAACATCGAATTAGAAGCAAAAGAAAATGTGTAGATTATGCATGGCACGTGATCTTTAAATAAAAGAAGTGTAACTATCATACAAAGAATGATGTACGTTACCTTGAAATGGCAGTCATCATTCATGTAACCTTACTACTCTAGTGTTTGATTTTGTTACATGCATTTGATAAGAGTAGTAGAGCTATTAATCAAAGATTTCTGTTTCAAGATTTTATTTAGAAGTATACATTGAATTGTAACATATGAAAATTTCATAATGCATGATAGGCCAACACTAGGGAAAATAATAACAAAAGAATTAACAATTTTATGATAAAGTTCAGCTGGTCTATACGTGTCAATCCAAGAGCGTAAGCTTGTGAAAGGTGTCCGAGCAATATGCCATCAAGGGATGCAAGTTGTGATTTGAGGGATTATGAATGCATCTACAACATGTGAAATTTAATCTATGAAAAGCCAAGTAAATCCCAGTGATAGGAACTGTCACTTCCTGGCGACAGGAACATCAGAAATAAAGAAAACTCAAAAACATCAATCTATAATAAGATAATATCAATAATAATTTAAAATATTAACTAATCTGGGATATAAATCAACTAATCTAGAAACCAATAAAATGACGAAAACTTGAACATCTAATTTATTAAAAGGTATGAATACGTAATAAAACTGTTAACACTATATAACAAACAAACTACACTAAATAAAATAGTCATCGTGCTTTACCAAAGAGCGGGCCCTGACTCCCCAGTTTGCACGATGAGTGAAGAAAACTAAGTTCTACGTTACTGTGAAGAAAACCAAGTTCTATGTTACTGTAACCATGCAAAATCTACTACTTTTATTTATTTCAAAATAATAACATTCAAACCTGCACACAATAATGTTTTCCTTGCTGGAAGCTATATATTAAAAATCTGCAGAAAAACGTACATATCTATATCCTCACTACTGCTGCTGCTTATATAGATGCAGCTTTAGAAATTTAATAACTACTTTGTTATGCACTCTATAAAAAGAGTGGCTATTACATAACAAAGTTATAACAAAATATATGGCTTGCAAAGAATAGCCAATTTGTTGTCATCATTCAAACAGAATACTATTTCCTGCATTCACATTTGCTGAACCACGGTTTTGTAATAGTTTGGAAAAGTCTAATTATTGGGCTTTCCACGTGAGGCTTTGATATCCATCTTAACAATAGTATTTCATCTCCTTAGCAGCAATAATAATGTAGTTATTTGTTGCATGGGTTTTTTTAACAGCCATGTGATTCTTGGGAATAAATCTCAGCTATAATATATGCTATTTCAACCGCATTCATTGTTTACATGTACAACCATCAATCTAAATAATAGAATGATCCATAATCCCTTCAATTTAGTCTGCAATATCCTCTCCACGTATGAATTCAGCTAAGCTGGAAGAGTTATGTGTTGAACTGGTAACAGCAGCAAAAGATGGAACAAACTTTGAAAATTGAAGTCCAAACCCATAATAGTAAACTAGAAAAATCATGTTTTGAAAATGGCCTCAAACTTTTCCATCATCCACTTTTTGAAGATTTTGCCGTGTGAGATTGTAATTGGGCATGTTCTGGACAATATCCATGTCTTGGATTTTTGAGATTCATCCGTATTTGTTCACAAAAGGAAATGCAAAACTGATTGTCCTTATTTTTAGTTGGTAATTATTCCTGTCAGGTTCTTTCTCAACATACTCCTTGGTCAATATTCTTCCAAAGGAATAATGCTTTAAATTGTTGAGGAAATAATGAATGCCAATAAGATATAGCAAGCAGTTTATTTCAAAGTGGATGGAACTTTGTATTTGTGAAATAGCTACAGGTTGATGCATAGTGGCCAGCAAGAAGAACCATAACATATTATTAACTTGTTAGATAAATACAATCTCTCATGTTTATTCACATATTCTATCTAATAACTATATTAAATATTACTCATAAATATTAGAGCATTTGCAACATAGAAGGAGAAAATGGAATAATAAAATAGGTATTGAAATGAACATGAAAGCTTGTAATATGGCATAATTTGGGACATAAATTGCTCTCATCATTCCTCCCAACTTAGCTTATTGCACATCCTCGTGCAATCATTATGATTAGGAGGTATTTAGTTTTAACTAGAAGCACTTTAGGTTTATGTATTTTGGCTTTGTCTCCACCCTGAACCATGATAACTTATAAACACAAATCCCTTTCTTTGCTTCACATGACAAACTTTGTTATTTATTTCTTCTTCAATAGGTTGCATATAGGGGAAATTTACGTGGAAATTTATATAGGGGAAATTTATCTCAATTTGCATAAGAGGAGTTTAAATGGGTGAAATAGGAGAGATGAAAGACAAAACAAAGGCTATTATATGATGGATATAGTATGATGGGTTTAGTAAGGGTGATGGATGGAAGATAATAGAGTGACATTCTTCCCCCCAACCTAAAGGTTGACCGTCCACGAGAAACAAGGAGAGGATAGGGAGGGGGTGTTGCATAATGATCAACATAATAAGTAATAGAAATAAAGTTAAGAGATAAAATAAGGAAAAACAAAATTAATTATCTTACCAACAGGCATGTGCAGGAAGACCAATGGTGGAACACAAAGAAACTCAGGAATGGTTGCTACCAAAATGGATGAATCAACAAGGAATGAAGAGAAGCATCTAGAACTGCAACACCACAAAAGACCACCATCTGACTGAAAGCATCAAAGAGAAGACCATCGGAAGGAACCATAAAACTGGGACAAAGAGGGCAATCTGAGGGACCACCATCATCAATTGAAGCATTGGAGATCATATAGTATGTAGCAAATTCCACCGAAAATACATCAATTGATCATGCAGCACATACTAGGGGTGATCAAATATTTGAGGATCACACTGAGCTACAAGAGTGAGTGACAGGAGGTGCCAAGAATGAAAGAACCACTGAAGCCAATGGGTGTTCCTGAAAAGAATGATTAACAGAAAAACCAAGAACACCAATTATTGCATTTGTCATTTTTTCTATTTTTTATTTTTATTTTTTTTTTATCAATTTTGATAACGACAAGTGACCACTGGAAAGCCAGTTTTCAATCACTCACCGCTTAATGGTGCTGTAAAAATAGTTTTCACCACTAACAATTTATTTTGCAATTAATATCCACCAGAAACTGGTTTTCAAATATTAACTGGCCAACAACGCCTGAAGGTTTTCATTGTTGGCTCTTTTATTGTCTTTTTTTCTCTTTTTCTTTTTCTATTTTTTTTTTCATTTTTTTCTTTTTCAATAATTGCATAGAATGACCAAAGAACAAGAAATCCTAACATGGATGATGGAAAATGATACCATCCAAAACCTAAGTTTTGTCCATGACCTCACAGAAGGCACTGTTGAAACTTAACTACATAAGGAACTTGAAATGATGACTAGGAATAATCTCCACAAAGTTGGAAATACTGAAACACTTCATAGATCAACCTTGATCCATGTATCTCACAACACTGAATCTGAAGTCTTCTTGGATAACTTTGGAACACACTAGCACACTGAGGTAAGAGAATCAATCACAGTGATGGTGCTACTCACATTTCTCTATGATAAAATAGGATGACATCACATGAAGATATGAAACCCTATTCTTTTGAAGTCTGTGAAATATCCATTGTAGAAAAATGTAAAGTTATGAGTGACACACCTTCATTACCAAAGATAGGAGTATGGAGTAAAATACCAATGATAGTCTCCAATGTGTCCATAGAACTTTAGAGAGAAGGAGACATGTCTTGAGGAAGGAGTGTGGTAGCTGGAAAGATGCTCTAGATTCTTGTACATGTCTTCAAAGTATTATTAGGTGTGTTGTTGAATAATCATGAATCTCATAGACCAAGTTGCATATTCTCCTCTATGTGATAAATCACCAAAGAAAATAAATCTCAGCTCAGGGTTGCAAACACCCTAGGCTAAAATCTGTATGTGATCTTGAATAGTGAAGCACAAGAAAAATTGATATGCACCAGATAGCTAGGAAGCCCACACAATGTTAACAAAGCCAACACAAGGTGTTATGCAATTCTTGTGTAGAGAAGAATCATCAACTAGTATTGGTTCTACAATCATTTCACCACAACAAGAGACCTGTAACCGTAGTCTCAAAACCAAGCATATTAAGCATAGTAAAGAAATATCATCCATTCAATAACTCTATCATTAAGTAGGTAATTTTCTTTTCACAAATGATAGGTAGAGTTATTAACATGAATAGATACTTGAGAGAATGGATAAAATGCTATGTTCATATAATAGAAATGCTAATTAACACTAGAACACATACCTTGAATTGTTGAGATGTCACATGTCGAGGACCAACAAAAAAATCAATGAAGCTTGATTAGAAATCATCCAAGTACCACAAAATTTGAAGGATTCCCCCCAACTTAACTTCATGCGACAAGGTCACGAGAATATTAAACCAAAGAAATAGGGTAACCCAAAGAGAGTAACACAACTTTAGAATTTTGTGAGTCTTTTTGAATGATAGATAAATCAAATATTTCAATAATTCAATGGATGTACTCCCAAATTAACTATAGGTTATAAAAGTATAGGGTTTTCAAATCATCCAAGGAATCAAGAAATTACCACATATTATAAATGAATGATCATCGTAAGATACAAGAACCAAGAATGAAAAATATATAGATAGAAATACCTTGATATTTGCTAAATAAATGAATCATCCATAGTGTAGTGGGTCATCTTAGGACAATGAATAGATTTAACAATAAGGAATAATGATCATCCAGTTGTAACATATTGGCCATTAATGCATCTAATCCCTTATAATTGTGATTAATCAAGTATTGGTCCTAAATCAACAAGTATGTGAGGGATGCACATTTTAACCATAGGCCTCCAAATATCAATATGTATAAGTACAAAAGTAATAAAATATAGCTCTTGGAGGATTTGGTAGCATGTTTGTGGAATGAGAAATACACATTGTTTAATATTACTTAGTGCATGATTAATATTAACACACATACTGATGAGTCCAATAATTAAAATTGATACAATTTGATGCATGGGCTCATTTGTGGGTATTTGGAATTCAATGATTGGAAAAGAAGAACAAAGTTGATTAGAATTCAAGAAATGATATTGTTCTTCTAATTTAATTAAACCAAAATCACATCCCTTATATGCATCAATACATTCCAATGTTGATTTATCAATTTCAAGCACATCATTAGATGGTAAAGGGATCCTTGAAAGCTTGATATTATATGTGATATTAACCACCTTATTATGGAGTGGTATATGAGGCAATATAGTTTCCTTTGGTGGATACGATGGAGTGCAATGTGAATGGGGCAATGAATATGGTAAGAAATGTGAAGGAGATAAAGTAGATGGGAATAAGAAGGATGGGTGGAGTAAAGATGGTAAGGATGGATATGGTGGAATATAAGAGGGATATACGGGTTGTTGTGAACATGCATGATTACATTCATTATGCCTGCTAGGTGGAGAAGTACATTTTGAAGAAATATGTTGGTTTTGTAATGAATTAGAGTGACAATACATGTTACCAACATAATGCATACCTTGATCTTCTTGGGTTGGTATTTGAAATGGTTCATAAGTTACAAGGAATGCTTGTTCACTTCCTCCCTTATCATGGTAGGGATCACAAAAAGTTTGTACCTCATTCACCACTTGCTCTTGATTGTTTCGGCATATGCACTGGTCATCTTCCCTATAGCAAAGAGAACAACAAGTGGTTAAATTTTCATCATCAAAATCACATTGTTCTAAGAATTCATCAATGATATTTTCTTGGTCAAACATAAAGATAGAATTCTTGCATACCTCTGATAAGGGAAGATCAAGATCAGTAAAGATGCATTCATTAGGTAGAGAGGGTATTAAAATATCACCTTTGGTCGACGTGATTTCCCCACCAATTTCATCTTTTATTTTTAAATTTGAAGGCGGGGGTCTGGGGGTGGCAACCACCAGTGGGGTCAAGGGGCAACACCCCTTGTGGGGTCCTGGGGCAGTGCCCAAGGTGCGCTCCTTGTCGTAATACAGGTTGAGGTCGAGGGGCAGCACCCCTGATGCCAAGCACATTTTGCCTCTTGCGTTCCCTTCAAATTTTCCATTTTTGAAACAATTTTCACCCAAAATTGATGTACTTGAACAACCTTTAAAATGCATCATTTTTAACATTTTTCTTCAAAATAGCTTTTTAACCAATAGCTCACAACAACTAGTGATGATGTAAAATTGAATCTAATTTCTAAAGCAACTAATGAATCTAATTTCTAAGGCCTACTTGCAAACTCTAAAATAAAACTCTAAAGCAATGCATCTATATGATTTACGCAATGTAAATTAAGATTAATTACTTAAGCAAGGCTAGTAATTGCAAAAGCTTTCATCCTAATGCATTGTTCCTAACTCAACTCATCAATCTAACATGCCTTTGACACCTTTCCCCGGCAACGGCACCAAAATGATAGGCCAACACTGGGGTAAATAATAACAAAAGAATTAACAATTTTATGATAAAGTTTAGCTGGTCTATACGTGTCAATCCGAGAGCATAAGCTTGTGAAAGGTGTCCGAGCAATATACCATCAAGGGATGCAAGTTGTGATTTGAGGGATTATGAATGCATCTACAACATGTGAAATTGAATCTATGAAAATCCAAGTAAATCCCAATGATAGGAACTGTCACTTCCTGGCGACAGGAACATCAGAAATAAAGAAAACTCAAAAACATCAATCTATAATAAGATAATATCAATAATAATTTAAAATATTAACTAATCTGGGATATAAATCAACTAATCTAGAAACCAATAAAATGATGAAAACTTGAACATCTAATTTATTAAAAGGTATGAATACGTAATAAAACTGTTAACACTATATAACAAACAAACTACACTAAATAAAATAGTCATCGTGCTTTACCAAAGAGCGGGCCTTGACTCCCCAGTTTGCACGATGAGTGAAGAAAACTAAGTTCTACATTACTGTGAAGAAAACCAAGTTCTATGTTACTGTAACCATGCAAAATCTACTACTTTTATTTATTTCAAAATAATAACATTCAAACCTGCACACAATAATGTTTTCCTTGCTGGAAGCTATATATTAAAAATCTGCAGAAAAA
Organism: Chamaecyparis obtusa; assembly: GCA_027943335.1. NCBI lineage: Eukaryota > Viridiplantae > Streptophyta > Pinopsida > Cupressales > Cupressaceae > Chamaecyparis > Chamaecyparis obtusa. The sequence continues at coordinate 421,441 of BSBK01000693.1, forward strand.
CGTACATATCTATATCCTCACTACTGCTGCTGCTTATATAGATGCAGCTTTAGAAATTTAATAACTAATTTTTTATGCACTCTATAAAAAGAGTGGCTATTACATAACAAAGTTATAACAAAATATATGGCTTGCAAAGAATAGCCAATTTGTTGTCATCATTCAAACAGAATACTATTTCCTGCGTTCACATTTGCTGAACCACGGTTTTGTAATAGTTTGGAAAAGTCTAATTATTGGGCTTTCCACGTGAGGCTTGGATATCCCTCTTAACAATAGTATTTCATCTCCTTAGCAGCAATAATAATGTAGTTATTTGTTGCATGGATTTTTTAACAGCCACGTGATTCTTGGGAATAAATCTCAGCTGTAATATATGCTATTTCAACCGCATTCATTGTTTGCATGTACAACCATCAATCTAAATAATAGAATGATCCATAATCCCTTCAATTTAGTCTGCAATATCCTCTCCACGTATGAATTCAGCTAAGCTGGAAGAGTTATGTGTTGAGCTGGTAACAGCAGCAAAAGATGGAACAAACTTTGAAAATTGAAGTCCAAACCCGTAATAGTAAACTAGAAAAATCACGTTTTGAAAATGGCCTCAAACTTTTCCATCATCCACTTTTTGAAGATTCTACCACGTGGGATTGTAATTGGGCATGTTCTAGACAATACCCATGTCTCGGATTTTTGAGATTCATCCGTATCTGTTCACAAAAGGAAATGCAAAACTGACTGTCCTTATTTTTAGTTGGTAATTATTCTTGTCAGGTTCTTTCTCAACATACTCCTTGGTCAATATTCTTGGAAGGAATAATGCTTTAAATTGTTGAGGAAATAATGAATGCCAATAAGATATAGCAAGCAGTTTATTTCAAAGTGGATGGAACCTTGTATTTGTGAAATAGCTACAGGTTGATGCATAGCGGCCAGCAGGAAGAACCATAACATATTATTAACTTGTTAGATAAATACAATCTCTCATGTTTATTCACATATTCTATCTAATAACTATATTAAATATTACTCATAAATATTAGAGCATTTGCAACATAGAAGGAGAAAATGGAATATTAAAATAGGTATTGAAATGAACATGAAGGCTTGTAATATGGCATAATTTGGGACATAAATTGCTCTCATCAATGCAATAGTAAGATACGGAAATTTTTATATTGACAAAATGGTCATACTTAGTATTTTCATGGATATAGATTTTGTGTTGGAAGTAGCAATATCCTATCTTCTAATATCAATAATTGTTATAAATAATTTGAGGGTAGGATGTTTGAGGGATTTTGAAACTCAAACCATAGTTGTTCTAGCTTTGAAGCTTTCTTAAGAGCATACTTTAGTTGTAATATTGAGCATATGTATTCAGATGTTTTAAATTTAATATGACAGGTTTTACATTAAATTTCCATATCTCAATATTTTGTTTTAACTTTATGAGTTTCAAATATCTAGAATATATAGAGATGATTATGTATGGAGTAATGGATGATGCAAATAATCAAAGAGAAACTAAGTGGAATTACAAAAATGAGATGTAGAGAGAAAAAGATCATGCAATTATAAAAGTTATTAATAAAAAAATACGAAAAGCATCTCAAATTATAGAACTTGCATTATCTACATCCAATGTACTTTTTTCCAACACATCACCTCAATTACAAATAGTTCAGTTTCCAAATTCATATTCGCTAAAAAATTCCATTCTTGAAAATTCTTTCTTATTACAAATTGAAATGCCTGATTCTAATGAAGAACATACAACATCCATTATTACAGTTGACTATATTGTCAGTTCACTTTTTTGTCAAAATTATTACAATGCCATAAATGAATTGCATACAAAGATAGATGCCATTATTAAGTGCTAGTTTCTGGATTCAATAGTGTATTCCTTTTTTTCCATCAATGTTTCAGATCATACAACATGATCCATCATCAGGATGGATCATGTAGTATATTTACATTTGCTGAAGGATTTGTAGGATCATCTTTTTGTTTTGGCCTTCAATTATACTACATAAGAATAACATAGTATAGAATATTTACATAAGAATAACATAATTATATCCTTTTAATCAAAGACAATCATACTAAATTGTGTTACCATTCTGTTAATGCATTTAAGCATGTTTCTTCTTCTTTTTGTCTTGTAACATGTGGGGTTAGTTGCATGCATGAATATCTTTCAAAACTGAAAGTTGGATGAATGCAAAGTCTTGAGAGTTCATGAACTCTTGAAAGAGTTGTAAAGGTTAATCCTTGTCATTCTGTGCTTCCAATGTCAATTTTTTCCTTTACAAGTGACAGACCCTGTGATTTGTGTATTATTAAATCCCATGACATTCATAGAGGTATTTGACGGTGACAACCCCTATTAATTAGTGTGATAGGAATATTCTTTGGATTAGTGTCATCCCAAGCTAGACCAATGTAGTTAATAAATTGAGCGACAACTATCAACGGTAGTTGAGGAGGCTTTTCACCATAATTATATATAATTGATTTGACTTCTCCTATAGCACCATTAGCAAGCCTTGTCTGGACCCATAAATTAGTACATAGCATAACTTATTTCCCTATACCTAAAAGAATATGAGATTGAATTTGTTCTTCGTCTACATTTGAGTTCTCAAAATCTTTTTGTTGTTCTTCTATTGAAAGAGCCACAGGTTGATGTAGAGACAATAACATATACTTATTATGGAGAGATACCATTTCATTAGTTGTAAAAAGGTGTACTTTTGAATGAAATTTTTCTTGTTCCTCTTTTCTAAGAGCAGTACTTGTCCGTGACATGAGCAAATTCCAATATGCAATTCTTGGTTCTGCATTTCTTATATTTGAAAGAAGAGAACAAAATTGTACCTGAACATCTATGTTACCAATTTTATGAAAGTTAGACTCTAAAGTGATTAGTATTATGAATGATTGCCATAATTATCCACCATATGAATTTGAAGCATACATTGGAATGTCTTTAACTGGAGGAAGCTGACCTAAATCACCAAAAAGAATCATTGAACGACCACCAAAAGGAATATGGTTTCTATTTGGGTATTCTTCTCTCAATCTCATATCAATTCTCTCAAATAATTTAGGACCAACAAAACTCATTTCATCTATAATAATATACTGAACATAATATATATTTTCTTGTAACATTGCCAGTGATTGACCTTGTAGTTGTACCATTTGTTTGATTGGAAAGCATAGAGTAGAATGAATTGTAGATGACTTGATGTTAAATGTTGCAACTCCTATTAGTGTAAGAAGTAGAATAGGTGACTGTCCATTGGCTGCTAATTGAGTGAGAGTAGCTTTGATTTTAGCAATTAGATGAGATTTTCCAGGGCCAACAGTGCCTTCTACAATTAGTTGTAATGGTTGTTGCACAGTACTTGTTTGCCTATGGGATATAATTATATCATATGCTTTTTGTTGTTGGATAGGCAATTTATAATGAGATCGCTGATGCATAACTGGATTCTGTTGAAATATTTGTTGATTTGATTGAATGAAATTTGTAGCTATAGCTTTTTGTGAAGGATTAATATTATTTTCCAACCAATTATTTGCTAAATCAAATTATCGATATCCAAGCATATCTAAATCATTTAAATGTATAGGTATGTCTGGATATAATCACGATAATACTTTCCATTCATCTGGTATACTATCTTGCATTGTATTTGGATTTGCTAAAGGGCTTGTAGGATCATCTGTTTCTTCTGCCTCTGAATGTGTTCTTTGTACATGTCATGGCTCATATGATCTTGAAAAAGATTCCCATTGTTCTATTATTCCTTCATATGATGCTGCAAATTCTACTTCAATATTACAAAATGGTTTGTATAATAAAAGTTCACTCCAACAAAATATTGGATAAGAAATGTCCTCTCTGGAAGGGATACTGATAAATCTAGGTGAGACTCTAACTATGGAATTTGATCTTCTTTCTTTCCATTTGTCCTGCATTCGATTAGGTCTAAATGTCCATCTTTTGGTTATGTCAATAAGATAAAACATTTTTAAATTTGGTGGACATGCCATATAACATTCAATTTGGTTATGGCATAAACTTGTTGGCATGTCTAATATAGGTAGACGTTGAATATTTTTTTGGTTCACATTCAAAGATACAAATTGTGTACTACACAAGGATAAGGGAATCTTTTGTAGTAGATGGTAGGTTTCTTGGGCACCTATATCATGGTCAACAAGATTTTCTAGAATCATTCTTTGAAGTGCAGCTGGTGTGGGCATTGTACCATTGAAAGTTGATGATATTCAACATAATATTGCATGATATGTTTCTTATTTTGTCTCTACTTTTGCTGCATATTTTTTTATGTACTTGATAACTGCATCAATCGAAAGAATAGGTTGACAATCTATATTACCTCCCCAAATGGAAAGTATTTTAATGTTATGTAAGTTTAGTCGATCATAATTTTGCATTGTTGTATGTTTAGGTTCGGCCTTATCTATATGTGTTAATTATGATTTTTCTTCTGTGGTCCATGGAGCTTTATAAAGGCATGCAATAACATCACCTTTTCTTCTTAAACATGTCTGCAAAGAACATTTTGTGTGACATTGAACATGATTAATCAAATCACAATAATCAGAAGCCACATCTATTGCATATATCATTTGTGTAGTCATCAGGCAAGGATCTTGAATATAATTACAATGGATACCTTGATTTATTTGTTATATGCTTTGTGGATTCCATGTAGATACATATTGGTCTATGTAATCTAATGCACTATACACTGATAGATTGTTATTCCATTCTAAATTTTTAATAACTAGTGCATGTGGTAACCAAATGAATCCATGACTATGTGGAGAACCTCTATTTTTCCATTCAGACCTGATATATATTTAAGTCAATAAATATAAGATGAAATTGCATAGGAATTAATAACATTTTAAGTAGGTAGTTTACCTGTACCAATAGTCAATTGCACTGAACAGTTTCTGCAAGACTTCCTCTTGAAATGCAGTGAATCTATGATGCATATACACAGCTTTCGGATGAGGATTTTGAATAATATTTTGTATTCACCATCTTGTAGCCATAGATGGATTTTTTGGTGGACTAGATGGCATGACATTGTGTAAATCAGGCCATTTTGTATCTGCAACACTTAGGGTAAAAAAAAGTGTAGGACAACCAACTTGAATAACCATGTCTATTAGTTCTTCTCTTCGTTGATTCCAAAAAGATCTAGTTCCACATATAGAAGACCCAAATCTCATCAGCTGATCTACTAATTTATCATCAAGTACATCTCGTAACCTTTGACAAAGATATGCAATTGTTACAGGTAAAGATCCATCCAATTGTTTGTGATCAAAAATAGATGTTGTGGCTTGGCTTCGATGATGCATGATAATATTCAATATGAAGTACCACAATCTTGAATGATACCCAAATCTCTTATCAGAGTACTGTAGAAGGTGAAGACCATAATCATGGATTTTGACTTCTTTGATATGTGGTTGTTTGAATGCAACCATTCCGTTGGGAAACAAAGTTTAGAATACCATCACAAATAAACCTTTAGTCCATGCAATAGATTTTGTTGTTTGACTTTCACCTAAATGCAATAAAGAATGTATTTATTTTGTTTCTCTACGTGGTGCAGGTAGATTGCAAAAAAATGACATGCTAAATTCTACACTCTCATCAAATGCATTTTCTTCTATCTCATCTTGCATGGATGAGTTATCTTCAATTGGATGAGTATTTTCCATTGCATTAAAAATAAGGTTTGAAATATCAATAGATTGAAAGGGTACTGATGCTAGAGCATTTTCATCTAATTGTACATCCCTATAGTATGGGTCATTCAATGTTTTATATTTCAATGCTTCATAAACATGACATCTACTAACATAAAAATTATATTTTTGATTTCCTATACTCTCTTTGTTAACAATGATTATATCCAATGCATCTATTTGTCTTGGCAACAATGTTGTGATAGTGGAAATATCTTGAGAAAAACAAATAGTATGACTGCTATATTTTAGTTGACCACCTTTTGCATTTGTAACTTTCAAGATAGGACTTAGTTTGGCTATCAACATCTGTTCAATTTGTCTTAATATTTTTAAACACAATGGTTATTCACTTGGATCCATATTGTTCCACTTTGAGAATCGATTGCCATCTTTTTAAGAATTGCATCTATAGCATATTAAATTTTCATTTGACATTCGTATTTTAATTCTAGGATATCTTTCCATACAAATAGAACACTTTCTACAGTTTTAAATAACATCTATCTTTGTACGGAATTTTTTTCTTGCATTGTAATAATTTTGATAGAAAGGTGAACTAACAATATGGCTAGAGTTGTATTCATGGATGTTGTATGTTCTTCATTGCAATCAGGTATTTCAATCTATAGTAAGGAAGGATTTTGAATAATAGAATTTGTTAGAAGATATGAATTTGGAAGCTAAACTGGTTCTAATTGAGGTGATGTGTTAGAACAAAGTACATTGGATGCAGATAATGCAAGTTCAATATTTTGAGAGGCTTCTTGTCTTGTTTTGTTAATAACTATTTTTTTGGCATGATATCTATCTCTCTACATCTAATTTCTGTGATTGTGCTTAGCTTCTCTTTCATTATTTGCATTATCCATAACTGCATACATAATCTTCTCTATATATCTGAAATATTTGAAAATTGTAAAGTTAAAAATAATATTGAGATATGGAAATGTAATCTAAAAAGAATCATGGTAAATTTGGAAATATTGGTTGTTTATATTTTTTATGCATTATGTATTGACAAAAAAGTAAATACCAAATTATTACACAAGATATAACATAAATATAAAATGACAACATATACTAATATTAAACTAAATAATATAAATATTTAAAGAAATTCAGTATACATGTACTATATTGTTTTAATAGATAAGAAAACATTTATGTATTGCATAGTATGAATATGACACATTATATTCTTGAATATACATATATACAAAAATGTGTGAATACATATGTTCAATATTACAAGTAAAGTATGGTCTTAACCAAGCTTCAAAGCCAGAACAACTATTCTTTGAGTTTCTTGACCACCAAAAGATGTTTTGATACTTAGATCAAATACAAATTCAAAATCATACAGATTATCCAAAAGTTATTTATCTACAGCAAGTTCAACAAGTAGTAGCTAAAAATCTTCTACATCGACACCCAACAAAGCATTTGCAGGGCCTTCAAAGGCAGTAACGTTGTGAAGTTCACCTGATGGATTTCTCAAATACATATTAAGCATGTAAGTGAAATCACATAGTGGAATTGTTACCCTAATTTTCCTATTCTATACAAATTTGGCTAAAATCCATCCTAGGGTCTCTATTTTTACCCTGCCAAGCATCCCTGAAAATTTCATGGCTTTAGGTCTTGTCTCCTGGCCTCTGCAAATTTCCTTACTCCCTGGTCTGCAATCTAAAAATTCATAAAACTAGCCGTTATACCCAAAAAACCCTGCAAACCCTAGCCTTCATTCCATTTGGTCATTACCTTTATCGGCCACTTAAGTTCTCAAATTCCCATGTGCATTTTAATTCCTTTGGTCACCAGTTCTCTAAGTTCTCCGATGGTGATCTTTCCTATTCGGTGAACTGGTGACTGCATTGTTCGCGTAATATCTCAATGTTTGGCGGTTAAGTCTCAGCACTTAGCGACTCAACAAATGGTTAACTTCCCTTCAGTCATGTATTCGCTAAGAATTCTGGTGGTATTTTTATGTGGGGTCCTAGTTAGAGAAGATCCGACGGTTGTCGTGAGTTCGCGAAGGGTCTGTCAGAGCCTGGCAATCTCACGATAGCCGTCGATCTTCCCTTTTACTCAACTCTTCAAACAAGCAGGTCCACTACTACATGTCAACAAATGGAGGCTTCTCATTGGTCCACATATTAATGATTTGGAAAGTGTCAATGGGACTAGGGTTCTAGCATTACAAAGGGCTCTGACAAATACAGAAGATCTACGGTTAGCGTGTGTTCTCATGAGTTTTGTCAGAACCATGAGATCACACGCCGACCGTCAATTTTACTTTATTCTCAAGTGACGAATGCTAGGTGGGTCCTTTGACAGTTGGAGCTGACGTGATAAATTTTGATTGGTCGGTGGGGCGATGATTGGAGTGTGTCAATGGGACCATGTCAAAGGATCTGTAGAGATGTCAGAGGGATAAAGATCGACAGCTGGCACATGTTCTGAAGGAATCTTTTAAAGCTACAAGATCATACACTGACCATCCATTTCACCAAGCGTTCAAGTTCTATCAGGTGGGTCCAAACATGCTGATATGTCGATATGCTTGATTCTCATTGGTCCAAACATGCTGAGGTGGATTTTGACTTTTCAGGAAGGTTGATGAGTCTAGGTTGCTTGTCTGTGGGTTGATGCAATACAAGGATGGGCACGTAAACAAAATATCTAATCAGCCACAATGTTGCAGAGATATATTCATAATCATATTTGTTTGAGTTAGGGTTTGGTATTATTTTATGTAAAAATCTTTGTAACCCTAGTTAGGTTTTGACTCCTGCCTACGTGCAAAAATAGGAGATGTATATAATGTTTTTTGGGATCTTTTAGAGGGGGGGAGTTAGACAATTGTAAAAATGAAATTCATCTTTCTTAAGAGTTATCTGTGGCATTTTCTCTGCCCTCTGGCTTCTACAGTTGTATTCTTTCATTGATAATTCAAACATTGTAGAGGTATTTTGTGACAATTCTTCATGTCCCTATGCTTCCTTGTCTGAATTATCTCTTATTGAATTGAAGTATATGTATGTTTTTTTAGTGATATCTCAAGGTTCCTGATCCCTCTCTCTTTCTGCAATTATTGTGTTATTGTGGATGATTTGATGTGAATTCTTTTGTGGGTATACTACAACCCCTTAGCAATCTTGTCTCATTCCTATGTCGAGTTGCAGAGGTGAATGTTTGTCTGCAGGTTGTAGATTGTATCTAAATTTTAAGGAATGCTATTGTTTGTGAAATTTCTCTCTTTCCCTGAATAGCCTCTTCCTATTATAGACCCTTCTATGAAATATTTATGCAGGTCTATTTAGTGAGTTGTGATCTCCTAGACCTAAGTTTGTTCATTGATTTCATCTTGTATATTGAGATTTAAACCCATATTTTTGGTGTATCACCTAGTAGGATAGTTTGCTTTCAGTCATTTCCCTTTCAAGCATTCCTTCTATCCCTTTTCCCCTCAGAGTTTACTTTCCTATCAAGAAGCAAATTAAGGTTATTATCCAAGAGGAACCAACCTAGAATCTAGAGGTCTCATCTCAGTTAGCATAGGTCCCACAACCTGGAGATGATTCCCATGTTATACTAGGTTATCAAGACTATGAGAGCTTGAGACAAGGGTGCAAACTTAGTGTATAACAATTCTAGCATGCTCTGTGGGACACTAAAGATCAAATTAATGTTCAAGTTATGTTATCTCTGATATACAGATTGCATAATACAAACTGTTAGAAGTCATTCTGTCAAGTATATCTGGCGACTCCATTGGTGTAAGGATTCAGGCTACCTTGTTGAAATTTTATGAGAAAGATTGAGACTAGGAGCTCAAAGCCTACTGAATTTTCAGAGTTACCCTCTAAAAGAAGCTATAAAGGTAGGTCAACTCAAAGAACATCCCCTGCAAGGAGAGTTCAGTCTACACCTCCTGATTCTTTAGAAAGGAGACCTTTTCCCTTTCATTCCAAAAGAAGAGGAAGATCTCTAACCAGAGATCTAGAGGAAGATTTAAATCTAACAGCAAATACAACTCACATAGTTGTCAATCTTTAGATCACATCTCCTACAATGGCTAGACAATTTGCTTTTGCACCTTTCAACTAGGGAAGTCCATTGACTTTTTCTGTACATCATGATGTGCCCTTGGTGGCATTGAAGAGTCTACCTGATTTCATAGGTGAAGAGCAGACTATTGCTTTTGAGCACATAAGAGATGTGACCACCATCTGCAGTATACACAACATAACTCAAGAAGATGTGGCCACAAAATTGTTAGCAGCCTCCCTAAAAGGTAAGGCTCTTGAATAGTTTAGAACTCTAATTGTTGGTTCTATTAATTCATGGGATGGGTTAGGAGATGCATTAAGTAAGCATTTTAAGGAAAAATTAGATAACTTGTCTTTGGTAGAGAAATTAACAACCATAAAAAGAGACCCCTAAGAGAAAATGATAGATTACAATAGTAGATTCCTCAAGACATGGAATAGAATTCCAATCTCAGTGAGACCATCAGCTGACCATGCTTTCCTATATTACTTGCAAAGTCTAAATGGTCAAATTTCTATCATGATCCAATCTATGGGCGGTACTTCTTTACCCCAGGCTTTTGACATAGTTGTTGGAGCTAAAAATTATTTAATTCAAGTAGGCATGATAGCTAGAAGGCCACCAATGCCCATTTTTCCTAGCCTTCAAACCATTGCACCTGCACAAGTACCCCCATTTACCCCTATTCCCACTATATTAGCACCTTAGGCTATTACTAGTGGTCAAGAGCTTTGAACAAGTTTCTCTCAAGAGCTGCAAGAGATGAAGAATAGCCAACAAAGTAGCCAGCAAGAAATGACAAATTTGTTGCAGACCTTGACTAAAGAGGTCACAAATCTAAAGAAGCAAGGTCAAGGAATCAAACCACCATTTTAGCCACAAGGCCAAGGTCCTAATCAATCATATCAGAATCAAGGATAGTCTTATCAGCAAAATAGGCCATCTTACCAAGGAGCGTATCAAGGACAAAGACAAAGTTTTAATCAAAGACCATTCCAACCATATAACCCTGCACCTCTCAATTCTACAAATCCAATGAGGGATATGGTTCCTAGCCAAAATAATATGGCTATGGATAATGAATGGTGCTTTCCTTGTAATCAGCCTCATAATCAGGCTACATGTTCAAATGGATGGATGAACCAAGCTCTAATGGTTCAAAATGCCTCACAACCTCAATCAGAGGCTTCATCCAGTGGGTCAGTTCCTCAACAAGAACAACAAGAAAATGAGACTGCTCTTTTCAATTGGGAGTAGCCAGACTTCAATGGAGTCAATGATGAATTTGCTATTGCTACTAATACAAGAGCAAAGAGAAGAGCTCAAGAGATGGAGTGGGAAAATTCTGGTACAAAAGCCACTACATCTGTAGAACTAGTGCAACAAGCTACTCCTACCACATTCAAGAGGACTCCTACTATTACAAGCAAAGAAGGCCAACATTCCAAAGAAGTGGAGCCCATCATGGTGAAGGCACAACAAAGAGTACACACAGTGACACCTTTCAATATCATAGACAACATGAAGAAGGTGAATGTCACCATGTCTATGTGGGACTCTTTGGCTATCTCGGGACAGTCTGAGATTTTGAAGAAGACCATAACTGAGGCAGCAACTCCTCAACCTACAAAAGAAGCTACAAAGCTAGTGTTGGTTAACATTGATCAAGAAAAGGAGACTCCAAGTAGCAACTCCAAGGCTAGTACCATGTAAGGTAGGAATTCAAAGCCACCTCCCTTTTATGTATCTTTAATTATTGGAAAATCTTTAGTACATAATTGTATGGTAGATAGTGGAGCTACTAGCACTATAATGCCCAAGAAAGTAGCTGACCAATTAGGACTAAAATATGAACCCTTTCAAAAGAAGGTTACACAACTTGATGGATCTTGAGTTAATACTATAGGTGTGGCCAAGGATACCAATCTAATCCTTCATGCTAGTCCTAATTTTTCCATCCTCCTTGATATATATATCATAGATCTCCCTGCATTATTTTCTATATGTCTTTCAAGGCAGTTCACAGCCAAGATAGGAGGCTATCTATCCTCTAATTGGTCTCACATGCTATTTCATACAAGGTGTTAGTAAATAGATTTGTCCTTTTTTACTTCTTATGAAAATAACTCTTAATCCCCAAACTATGAACAATATCTAAATACAATAGTTGAAAAGCCACTCTATAATTACTGGCTTTTCTCTGAATTGGTAGGTACAGCTCCCTATGTGAATGATATTCAATGAATTATGTTTGGCTCCTAAAACTAACACGGGGTATACTCTTAACCCGAGAGCAGAAGAGGAAACCAAGTTTCACCCAGGCAAGTGAAACTCAAGTAGGGATCTAAATGAAAGGGTGTTATGTTTATGGTATTCACAATCTTATGACTCCCACAACACAACAGAATGAAAATGCAATTTATGGAATGCAAATGAAGTATGGTGATGCAATCTCATAACTAGTTATAACTCTCTGATTATTTTACTGATTGGTTAAACTGAAAACAATGAAATAAAACTCTGTTCACTCACTATTATCAATTCAACACAATGAAACAACATCACATATAGAAATGAAAAACCTCTAACTAGTTCTTCTCTGAATATCCTATAGCACATCTTACTGAGTTTATTCACATCTTCAAAAATAGGGAATGAAACATCCTTTCCTTCCTACTGCAACTTAGATGAAAGAGAAAGAACCATCTAAATAACTAATTGGAATAGAAAATCATTGACATAAAACACTTTCAATTGTCTCTGCAACATCAAGTATTCTACACCAAAAATTTTCCGACCCTTGCATTTACTTTTGCAACGGTTTATATAGGGATTACAATGTATGATCTTCATGAGAATCTAAAGTGTTTCAACTTCCAGAATCTGGAAAGGTAAGAGAATAATACTTTTGAAATTACAAATAAAAGAAGCTCAAAAGACATTGTCTCTTCCTATAGCTTTCCTTTAAAAATATGAAATGAATAGTCTTCATCAATAGAATACCACTTATAGAAGTTAAATGATATTGATATGCTTGCTTCCTAGCTACTGCTTCTCTGTGCATATTTGATGTCTAGATCATATTTGAAAACAATATCACATATATCTCCTTCTCAATTTCAACTTGTCATTACATTTCTCCTTGCCTTGAAATGTTGCTAATCTGACAAAGATAGCATACTCAGACCATTATCGAATTCCATATTCAACAGCCAGATCCAAGGAAATTTTACTTTCAAAGACACATCATTGACCCGCTACTGCATGTTGAAAGACCTCTGATGTGTGTGCCAAATACTCTGTCACAAGTTTTCCAAATAGTGACCATTCTCTCTTCATCAGCTTCAATGGCTTATTAAAATTTTTAACTTTTGCACTTTGAAAGCCATTATATGGTTGTATCAATTCATCTCAATCAAGAAAACCTCTGAGAATCATCTAGTGGTATCTCAATAATATCAGAAGTCGCAGCTCTGCTACATGGTCATTATGACTTTGGAATAAAAACTAAGAATTCATTTATGCTGAACATCTTTTTTTCCTTTCTGAGATAATAATCTTTACTTCTTTTACACGTCGGACATGCGTCGAGATCCCGCATTGCCTTTATGACTTTTTGGTACCATAGCGGCAATACGGGAGCCATTGATCTACTTTTCAAGAGCTTCCCTGTATGGATACCTTTGGACCCACCGTGAGACATATGTTCGCATCTCGCATGATCGCATAGCATGTTTTAAACTCTTGCGATCATGCGACCGCTTTGCCACTTAGAATCTTCCCTATCATCCTGGCAAAGCGAAAGCCATAGATCGAGCATCTCATAACTTTTTGGACAACTTTCTTTGACCCCACCATCCTACGTGGAGGGATCCCACTATCCCTCTATGAATCTCCAGTACCAAAGCGGGATGGCGGGGACCGTCAATCAAGGATCTTTAAACCTTTCTGCCGCAAACAATTCTTTCAGACCCACCGAGAGACACGTGTCTTCATCTCACATGATCGCAAGATAGTTCTCTTAGTCATGTGATCTTGCAACCACACACCTACCGCAGGGATTTCACTATCTTGTCATTGACTTTTCTTACCTGCCCGGACCTCCACTGTCAATGTATTACCCCGCCAGCCAATGAAAACCAGACAAGTCACCGCCCAAGGACCCACCACCAGAGCTGAAAGCCTCTACTTGACCATTTATCACATGATCGCATGTGGCCAGGAAGGCCTATGCGATCATGCGACCAACTGTGAAGTGTTAACTACCACCGCAAACCATTTAGAACTTTCTTAACTGTGACCACTGACGGTTTGTCACATGGTCATATGGGCTCGAAAGAGCCCATGTGCTCATGCGACCAACCGTAAGATATTAACCACTGACCACTGGTGGCTTGTTGTTTTCTTGATTACTGACTGGCCCCACGGTGACATTAGAAACTGGGACCCACCTGGTCGGAGTTGCGCACTTGAAGGTCAAAAACACAGAGGGTTTTCAAACCGGAGATCAAAAACATAGAGAATTTTCAGATGAAAAGTCAAAAACATCCTGAACCTTCAGAGAGAAGGTCGAAAACACATTGGGTTTTCAGGCCAAAAGGAAGAAAACACACTGGACTTTGACACTTGAGCATTTCTTGGAACAAATAGGATGCGGCCAAAAAGGGAATGATAGGGAAATTTTGGGGAACAACTACACACTGTCCCTCGATTCCATTATAATTCAACATAGACTCATTGCCATTTTCTTTGATTGCAATTAAGATGCAATATTTTGAAGTAATTTGATATTTTGAACCTATGGTTCTTGATACCAGGTGAAATATAACAATGCAATCTCCTTTTCATTCTGCAAACTTCCAGGAACACTTCTTGATATCTCCTTAGCCTACAGATTTGAATATAGATCAAAGTCTTCGATTGCAATCCCTACTAATGCACTTATTAAGAATAAGAGGAGCTTCTTCATTTGAAGTGTACACACTACTATATAGAGTAAAATCTGAATGATTCAATGTTGGCTCTGTCATTGCATCCCTCACATGAAGAATCTTCTCATGGTTCTTTTGAATGCCTAAAACTTATTACTCCCAAACATCATTCCACTTGCTGAAAAGATCATCAATTGGAGCACCATGATCTTTTCCGGGTTGGAATCTACAACCTACCCAAATAATGAGACCTTGATAACAACCCACCTAGCTTGAAATAAGAAGGCAATGGTAGGGGAACCTGGCAAAGACTTCCTATCCTAGGGAAGACTTATACCTAGACACCATCATGACTAGACTAACTTGACATGACCATATGACTCCAATATTGCCAAAAAAAATGGGTGACTAAAAGTCAGACAACACAAGGTATGGGACCAAGGTCACCATTAAATCAGAACCATTGGCAACACACCACATAGAGCCATATGTGTCTAATACTACCAATATAAATTGTGCCATATTTGATGACAGTGACTTCCAAACCATTGGAGAAATAGACACTAAGATAGAGAATATCCCTAATATTTTACTAGATGAAAGAGCTTCAAAGGCCCAAGAAAATCTTATTTGGTATTTTGGTTTGGGAAGTTATTTAATACAAGAAAGTGGAGCCATAGAACCAAGCCTTCTCAAAGAAGACACTGATTTAGAGGATTAGAGTAATCAGGTTTGGGAACTATTTTTTGATGGAGCTAGAAGTAGACATGGTTCTGGTGGTGGGGCCATGTTAGTATCCCCAAAGGGAGAAAGGTATTATACTACTTTTAGGTTCAATTTCTCCCACACTAGAAACACTGTAGAGTATGAAAGTCTTGTGAATGGACTAGAGTGGGCTAGAAAAAGAGGGCTCAAGGCCTTGAAAGTTTATGGTGACAGTGAGTTAGTTGTCAGCCAAGTAAGAGGGATAAGTGCAACCAAAAATGACACTTTGAAAGCATACAAACATAGATTTTGGAATGCAATTGAAGACTTTTGTGCTTCAATATTGTTGCTATCCCTAGGAAGCTAAATCAAAATGTAGATAGGTTAGCTGTTGTTGGATCTCAGTATGATATTCCAAATAGTGTTTCAAAAGAAGTAGATCAACAGCATATCAAAGTGATTGTCAGACCCTCTATCCTTGATAATGATATCAATTGGTAGGTGTTTGACAATGATGAACAAATTTTGCAATTCTTGTTTGAAGAAGATATTTTTTCAGAGCATAATCAAGATAGGCTATCACAAAACTATAGTGATCAAGTGATACAACTTAAGTCTAATAAGATGCCTAGAGGTCTTGTCACCTTAGAGACTATCTTCAACAAGGATGATGAAATTAAAAAAAACAAAGCTGGCCTAGTAGTCCAATAGGAACATTGTGTTGAATTAGAGTTGGAGCTAGGTAAGAGCTTACAATTTGGAAAGGTAAACATTGAATTAGAAAAGCAAGCTTACACTCAGTTATTCAAAGAATTCAATGATGTTTTTGCATGGAAATATGAAGACCTCAAAGGTTTTGAACTAGCCCTTGCTCAACACACTATTGAATTAGAGCCTAATGCCAAACTAGTAAGGCAAAAGCAAAGGCCTGTTAATCCCAAGCTTGAGCCACTTATGCATAGAGAAGTGCTCAAATTGATAGAAAGTGGTATCATCTACCGCATCAAACATACTAGTTAGGTTTCCAACCTTGTTCCTGTCAGGAAGAAGAATGGGGAGTTGAGGTTATGTGTTGACTTCAGGGATCTTAACAGGGCCTCCTTGAAGGACCGCCATCCATTACCCTCTATGGAGAAAATCTTACAATGTGTCTCTAGATCCGAGAGATTTTCATTATTGGATGGCTATCCAAGATACAATCAGATCCTAGTTAATGAAGAGGATCAATATAAGACTGCATTTACAACCAAGTGGGGAACCATGGCTTATCAAAAGATGCCCTTTGGTTTGTCAAAAGTAGGTGCTACATTTTAGAAGGCAATGGATATGGCCTTTAAAAGCCTCATGTACAAGTTTGTACTGGTCTACTTAGATGACATAACTATCTATTCTAAACATGCAGTAGATCACATCAAGCATTTGAGGCAAATATTTGAAAGGTGTAGAGAATTTGGGATATCTCTTAATCCCAAGAAATGTGTGTTTGCAGTTCATGAAGGAAAACTATTGGGATATGTAGTATCCAAAGAAGGAATTATAGTGGATCCTGAGAGAATTGCAGCCATCCTAGAGCTACCCTTGCCACATCATAAGAATAGTCTCCAATATTTCATAGGAAAGATTAATTTTGTTAGATGTTTCTTGCCTAATATTGTAGATTTACTAAAGCCTTTAACAGCCATGTTAAAGAAGAGTTCAACTTTCAGTTGGACTAAAGAAGGAAAAGCCAATTTCCAAGCTATCAAAGAGGCCTTGACAGAAGCTCCTGCCCTGTTAAACCCAAATTTTAGTAAGGATTTTATCCTTTATGCTTATGGAGGGCATGATGCTATATCTGCAATGTTGACTCAAGAAAATTCAGATGGATTGGAGCAGCCTATTGCTTTCTTTAGCAAAGGTTTAGAAGAGTATGAATAGAGATACTCTTTTGTAGAAAAACATGTACTTGTTGTGGTGAAGAGCCTTAAAAAGTTCAGATATCTATTGACCCATAGCAAGGTACATTTGAAGGTTACTCATCCAAGCATCAAAGAATTTTTTCTTTCCAAGGACCTAAATGAGAAAAGAGTTGGTTGGATCACCAAGGTGATGGAATATGACATTGATATTCAAACCACCAAGCTGGTTAGAGGAAGAGGTCTTTGTGAGCATTTGGAAGGGGATGAAAGTTCAAAGAAGATAGAGAAAATGGATGCATCTTTGGTTGTGCATTCTATAGAAGAACATGCTGAGGCATCAGGTTGGTTGCCTAACATGATTCATTTCTTAAAGATAGGACAATGTCATGCAGGTTTGGATTCAGCAAAAAGAAGATATTATAGATTGCAATCTATTCCTTTTGTGCTGATAGATGAAGTTCTTTTCAGAAAGGATCACAATGGTGTCCTTTTAAGATGCATTGATTCAAAAAAGATAGCAGATGTCCTATTTGAGTTCCATGATGGACCTTCTGGAGATCATTTTTCTCCTAGGACTACTGCTTTTAAAATCATGAGGGCTAGATACTATTGGCCATCTATCTTCAAAGATAGTCATGAGTATGTGAGAAAATGCATCAAATGTGCTATGTTTGCAGGAAAAGAAAGGCTTGCAGCCTTGCCCCTACAGCCAGTCAGAACAGAGCAACCTTTCATGAGGTGGGGCATAGACTTCATTGGTATGATCAATCCTCCATCTAGTGCAAGACACAAGTGGATAATTACTGCAACAGATTATTTCACTAGATGGATAGAGGCAGTTGCCTTAAAATAATCAAATGAGAGTGTTGTCTTAAATTTTTATGATGATATAATTCATAGATTTGGCACTCCAGACTCCATAATATCAGATAATGCATTAGCATTTACAGGCCTCAAAGTCTCAGAATGGGCAATCAAGAATGGTATTTATCTGAATACAAGTTCAAATTATTACCCTTAGGGCAATGGCTTAGCAGAATCAACAAATA
This sequence comes from Chamaecyparis obtusa, assembly GCA_027943335.1. Classification (NCBI taxonomy): domain Eukaryota; kingdom Viridiplantae; phylum Streptophyta; class Pinopsida; order Cupressales; family Cupressaceae; genus Chamaecyparis; species Chamaecyparis obtusa. The sequence goes on from BSBK01000693.1 coordinate 439,891, forward strand.
AGAACTTGATTAGGATAATCAAGAAAACCTTGCAAGATAATCAGAGGGACTGGCATACTAAATTAAAGTCTACCTTATGGTTAGATAAAATTACCCCAAAGAAAATCATTGGGAACTCTCCTTATGTGTTAGTATATGGCAGAGAGGCTAAGTTGTCCATTTCAACTGAATTACCAACTCTAGACTTAGCTACTCAATCTGCCCTGTTTGAAGAAGGAAATCCATTACAGATCAGATATGCTCAGCTCATGGAATTAGAGGAAATCAGAGACAAATCCATGAAGGATATGGAGTTTCATTAGATTTAGACAAAGAAAAGCTTTGATAAAAGAGCCAAGATCAAAAATTTCAAAGTTGGAGATGTAGTCCTCAAGTGGGATGAGTTTAGATCCAAACCTGGCAGACATACAAAGTTTGATTCATTTTGGGGTGGACCATTCATTATAATAGAGTGCAAGGGACCTAATAATTTTCAGCTATCACCTCTTGAAGGAGCTACCTTGCCAATCTCAATAAATGGATTTCACTTGAAGCCCTATTTTGAGTTTAACCCCTCTCTATAAATTCTTGTAAATATGTTTCTTTCTTTCTTTCCTTGTTTTCTAGGTTAGTTTCCTTCTTTTCAAGAAGTGCCTATGCACAGGTTCATCCTCCCAATTCCTTTTTGTCTCTCTGTCAAAGTTTTGTGCTCAGGATGACTCCATGCCCAATGAATTATGTCAAGGCCACTAGTTTTCCATGTCTAGGGGGCTAACATCCAGTAGAAATCACCAAAATGTTACCCTAATTTTCCTATTCTATACAAATTTGGCTAAAATCCATCCCAGGGTCTCTATTTTTACCTTGCCAATCATCCTTGAAAATTTCATGGCTTTAGGTCTTGTCTCTTGGCCTCTGCAAATTTCCTTACTCCTTGGTCTGTAATCTAAAAATTCATAAAAGTAGCCGTTATACCCAAAAAACCCTGCAAACCCTAGCCTTCATTCTATTTGGTCGTTACCTTTATCAGCCACTTAAGTTCTCAAATTCCCATGTGCATTTTAATTCCTTTGGTCACCAGTTCTCTAAGTTCTCCGGCGGTGATCTTTCCTATTTGGCGAACTGGCAACTACATTGTTCGCATAATATCTTAATGTTCAGAGGTTAAGTCTCAGTAGTTAGCAACTTAGCGAATGGTTAACTTCCCTTTAGTCACATATTCGCTAAGAATTTTGGTGGTCTTTTTATGTGGGTTCCCAATTAGAGAAGATCTGATGGTTGTCATGAGTTCGCGAAGGGTCTGTCAGAGCCTGGCGATCTCGCGATAGCCATCGATCTTCCCTTTTACTCAACTCTTCAAATAGGCAGGTCCATTACTACATATACACAAATGGTAGCTTCTCATTGGTCCACATATTAATGATTTGGCAAGTGTCAATGGGACCAGGGTTCTAGCATTGCAAAGGGCTCTGACAACTATAGAAGATCTACATTTGGCGTGTGTTCTCATGAGTTTTGTCAGAACCATGAGATCACGCGCCGACTGTCGATTTTACTTTCTTCTCAGGTGATGAATGCTAGGTGGGTCCTCTAATATTTGGCACTGACGTGCTAAATTTTGATTGGCCAGTAGGGCGATGACTAGAGTGTGTCAGTGTGACCATGTCAGAGGATCTGTAGAGATTTCAAAGGCATAAAGATCAACGGTTGGCACATGTTCTAAAGGAATCTTCTGAAGCTATGAGATCATACACTAACCGTCCATTTCACCAAGTGTTTGAGTTCTATCAGGTGGGTCCAAACATGCTGATATGTCGATATGCTTAATTCTCATTGGTCCAAACATGCCGAGGTGGATTTTGACTTTTCAAGAAGGTTGATGAGTCTAGGTTGCTTGTCCACGGGTTGATGCAGTACAAGGATGGGCATGTAAACAAAATATCTGATCGGCCATGATGTTGTAGAGATATATTCATGATCAAATTTGTTTGAGTTAGGTTTTGGTATTATTTTATGTAAAAATCTTTGTAACCCTAGTTAGGTTTTGACTCCTGCCTATGTGCAAAAATAGGAGATGTATATAATGTTTTTTGGGAGCTTTTAGAGGGGGGGAGTTAGACAATTTTAAAAAGGAAATTCATCTTTCTTAAGAGTTATCTGTGGGATTTTCTCTGCCCTCTGGCTTCTATAGTTGTATCCTTTCATTGATAATTCAAACATTGCAGAGGTATTTTGTGACAATTCTTCATGTCCCTATGCTTCCTTGTCTGAATTATCTCTTATTGAATTGAAGTATATGTATGTTTTTTTTAGTGATATCTCAAGGTTCCTGATCCCTCTCTCTTTCTACAATTATTGTGTGTTATTATGGATGATTTGATGTGAATGCTTTTGTGGGTATACTACAACCCCTTAGCAATCTTGTCTCATTCCTATGCCAAGTTGCAGAGGTGAATGTTTGTCTGCAGGTTGTAGATTGTGTCTAAATTTTGAGGAATGCTATTGTTTGTGAAATTTCTCTCTTTCCCTGAATAGCCTCTTCCTATTACAAACCCTTCTATGAAATATTTATGTAGGCCTATTTAGTGAGTTGTGATCTCCTAGACCTAAGTTTGTTCACTGATTTCATCCTGTATATTGAGATTCAAACCCATATTTTCGATGTATCACCTAGTAGGATAGTTTTCTTTCAGTCATTTCCCTTTCAAGCATTCCTTCTATCCCTTTTCCCCTCAGAGTTTACTTTCCTGTCAAGAATAAAATTAAGGTGATTACCCAAGAGGAACTAGCCTAGAACCTGGAGGTCTCATCTCAGTTAGCATAGGTCTCACAACCTGGAGATGATTCACTTGTTATACTAGGTTATCAAGACTACGAGAGCTTGAGACAAGGGTGCAAACTTAGTGTATAATAGGAATATGAACACAATATTTTGGACATTCATATGTCTCTGTATGATTCTGAATAATTTTTTTTGCATTTTTTTGCATCCACAATTCATGGACATGAAAGATAATAAAATTTATCCAAATCAAGTCTAGATATTTGTGCTGTTACACAAACGAGAATCATGGAATGAAATTTTTTCTTACAAATGGAAGACATTGTTTGATTATTTGTAAATCTAGGAACTATTTTTGGCTCTTTCGTCAAAGAAATAGAAGATTGATCTTCTCCTATTTCTATACACCATGTCAACAGAGAAATAGCCTTAGTTAAATTTGGATTGATAACAACACTACACTACTACATTTGACCTCATTTTTCTACCAAAATTTTTGACCAACAATTAAAAAGGTTTAGGTTGGTTGGATTATAGAAGGAAAACTTCCTCTTTTTTTAATCCATGACTGTGTTAGTCAAAATTTTGACCAATACCATGTAGGTCAGAATTTTGACCAACACAGGCATAACTTTAAAAAGAAAAAAGATTTCATATCTCATTTCATTGTTTGGTTTTAACTTGGAGTGTATGAAGGAGTTGGAGCCTATGATTGTTTGAACTGTTATTTGGTGAGAGTAAAAGGAGGACCACCTGCCTGCGAGGGTTGCCACTGTGATTTGGTGTAAAAAGAGGACTGCCTATAAGGATTTCCTTACTCTGCATTTGTCTAGCATTGTTTTATTGGTTACTTACTTAGGGCCCATGAGCAATGTGCTAGGGCATCATGTATTTGGTATTTGTTGGCACATTTTTTATCATTGTTTATATACATTTGATTTAGAGATGAACATGCAAAACCCTAAATTTCTAAATCACTGCATCATGTTACACTGTAAGTGTACTAGTTTTGGGTTTATGATTGTAAGGTTGGAAGAGGAAATATTGAAAACAAGATTGAGAAAACTATGTTTTTAACATTTTTTTACTGGTATTTATTTTCTACCGACTTCGTGTGGATTGGAATGTCAAATCTAACTCCATAGGAAGTCTACTTGGAGTCATAGCTTTCAATTGTGACCGGTCTGAGATCATTTGGTGGAGAAATCTGAAATAAATCATGTGACATTCATCTATAGACCATTTTTTACATAAAAATAGGGTAGTCATCTTTCTACAGTTGGCTTTCTATGGACTATTTTAGAGCAGGTGTGACTATCTGCACACTATGGCTTCAGAAGTGCTTTAAAAGACCCCAAATAACAAAGCAACCATAGACTCCTTGCATTCCAAAGACTCCAAACCTTCATCAAGCTTTAATAATGTCTAAAAATGAACAAACCTCAAAGGAATAGGGCTCAGTCCACCGAGAACCCCAAAATCCCCAAATTTAGCACTTCTAGACCCTTAATCCAAGGGTTTCTTAAATCTCCTATCTCCGATCACTTCTAGGTCCAATAGGTAGCTGTTTCACCATTATATGACCATTATAAGATGATCCAAATCATAATCTATGTTCCCCCTTCAGACCAAATGGCTACTGTTCTAGCATACCAAGCAAATTCATTAAGTTTCCTCTATAAATTATGGTGATAACCCAAACATTCTTCCTTCTCATTACATTAATGGATTAGGGAACTATAGTACATGTTAATATGAGTATTCATTCCATGTGTTACTATGTTCAAAGGTCATGGAATGACCATATTCAATTGGAAACTCACAAAATTGTCAAAGGAATGGTTGAAACTACTCTGCAAATCAGAATTAATTGAGTAAAAATACAAATACAGACCTCACAAATGCATAGATGTGGTCTAGGATCAATATCTAACTATTCCAAATGCATTGAAATGTAATAAAATGACAAAATGAATCCAAAATCACTCTAAGAACTCAAGGAAATTGCATTTGAAAGGAGTTTATTTATCAAAAACTCAGTATAGTCCGTACACTAGGCCTCTTCTGCCATACAATGAAACTTTGGCATATTTGATGGACTCCTAGAAAATACCCCAACCAATCCCAATCAGTTGGATGGATTAGTTTGCACTAAAACATAATAAAATCTAATTCCCTCCATTTTCTAATAACCGTTGCATTTCAATTTTTTTAATTTGCAACATTACAAATTTAAAGTTTTTGAAACTTTTAAAGATAATGAAGCTTTAAGACTTTGAAATGTGACCCAAATGAAATTATTAAACATTATTAAAATAAAATCTAAACTATTATAAACTCGTAACACCAAATACCATCCCAGGCTCTTATTTTGGTCCTAAGGCCTATTAGGCCTTTTAAGACTTATTACATATTTGCCATTTGCATTGCATGGAATGACCTTATAGGCCATTATAGGTGCCAGTACATTCCAATTGATGTCTTTAGATTTCATTAGGTGCATGGTTGTCATTATGGACTTCTGGTAGTGTTTGGATGTTCTAGGTGCCCCTGCACCATGTTCACCACCTTTGAAAGGATTCTTGTCCCAAGAATCAGTCCTGGCATTGGATGTTTGAGTCTGAACCAAAAATTTCAAAAAAACATCGGCCAACTTGAGATATGAAAACATGTCTAAATTCATTAAAAAAATTCATATTACATCTCATTAAATAATTTTGAAGATAGATTGGGCAATAAAAGTGAAAATATTACGCCTTCTAAATGTGCAAAAAATATTCAAAACTCTAATGAAATGTAACACCATATCCTAGCAATCATTTGAATCCATATCAACCATAAATGTTTGTCAACAATATAGTCAGACTGTACCCTCACGGGCAGTGACTGGCAGATTTCAAATGAATTTACATTTTCATTGCTTGAACATAGTTTACATTCACTATTATGATCTAGAATCGATCATTAACTTGGTCCATTCCCAATACTCATTAAATTTGTTTACATTCACTGTTATGATCTCTATAATCTGGAACAATGGAGTTTTTAATTTCTAGTTTCTAGAGTGTATTTATTTTGATGTTATGTAAATTTAATTTAAAAATCAATAATATCAATACAAGTATAAGCATTGTTAAGTGGATTTGTATTCTCAATTCAATTCATGCAAGAATATGATGTACTTTACGTACTATTAAATTGTTGAAAAAATTTCACATATTAACTTTTGAAGTAGAACTAAAGGAAATGCATTGTTGTTAACTTTTTATTAATAAAAAATTTATTGGCAAATCAGAAATTAGTTATTGTTCATGTTGTAAAACTAAACTATTTTAACTAAAGTATACATGCAATTTTTACGGGAAGAGGTTGAACAAACTATAATCTTGAACAAACTAAGTGGAATATGTAAACATTTGCTACATTGTCTCCTTTCTCTATGATTGATTATAAATATCATGGTGTTTTATGGCACTTTCATTAATTGTATCATGGTTGTGCTCTACTATTGTACTTAACCTTTAGCATTTCTCCAATGATTACAATGACTTTCACATGCTTGTACCTTGTGGTTGTTCCATCTTCTTATTGTGATTGTTTTCAATTTAAGGCATGATATGTCAATGTCTTCTTATTGTATTTATTCTATTAGGACTTCAAATTGAGTGACATTTCCTTTTCACATGAGCATAGAATTCAAAATTGCCTCTATAGAAGAAATTGTTCATTAATAGTAGATAGATGTGTTTTTCCCTATGATCTCATGACAATGGCCATATTCAATAACTCTTTAACATGATGGTTGTTCCTTTTAAGAGAGATGGTTGTTCCATTATTTTAAAAACTAAACTTTGTTATCCTTTTAACATGATAGCATTATATGTCAAAAAATTCAAGGTTCTCTTACCTTGTGTATGTCATGGCTTCACCTCTATGTAGCTAAATCACACTCTCAAAATGATCTTCTTTTAAGAAACAATGAAAATCCTCTATGGGTTCATACTTATTATGACTTCCCATGGCGCACTATCATTTCTTGTACACTGTATTTTTCCAATTCTTTTAAATTGTCACTATCTTTGAAAATTAATGCCATATGTTGCTTACATTTGATTCAATTTCCATATTAATTAATCTCTTTAGTTGTATTAGGAACTTTTTCCTTAAGCATGTGTGATGCAAACCTAGATATAGATGGGTATTAATGCATTAATGCTCAATTGAATGCCTTAATGCAGCTCCCAGAGAAAGGCCATTTGGAAGCTTTAGAGGAAATAATTTGTACTAGGTATGGAATCACCTCCACTACAATGCCAAATTCTAATGTTTTATTATCGTCAATTACAAGTTTCTTTTACAAAAATATATTGTATATCTTTACAAACTAGACAATGTGACTATACAACTCCAGAATATATTCTCTATAATCTCTAATTACAAACTAAAGTGTAAATTGAAGTAAAGTCTTCCTTGGATAAAATTCCAACCCTTGTCTACTAATTACAATACTTACCTTTATATTTCATGTGACTTCCCTAGGGATCTATTAGAACTAAAATAAATTTGTTATATGCTAGTTGGCCAACTATGCCTAGTTAGCCAACTAGGAGAGATGTCTTTTGGGAGGTAAGGACTCATATAAACGAAAGATGAAACTCTTCATCCAATGAAAAAAATAAAATTCAACACAAACATCTGTGAATTATATCCAGACAGTAGCGAACTATATATAGGCAGCAATGAATTAGATGTAATTGCTTCAACTTCACATTTTTTATTTACTTTAGCATCAAGAATAATATCTACAGATTCAGTAGTCTAGTAAGGAGATTTGTGTAACTCCCAAAATAATAATAACTCCCAAAATACTTATCCTTTTTAATATTTCATGGTCTAGTGAGCATGATTTGTGTGTGTATTTGTAAATCTTGTATAATCTTATAATATTTTTTTTTATTATTATATACAAGATACTACTAATGTTTGTATGTTTACATTTTGTATATTTATAGCCTGTGAAGAAAGTCCACACCTGGCAATATGAACCTAGAACAAAATAGCGAGACAATTGCTAGATTATGGTCTCAGTTCCAAAGAAAAGATGTTGAAAAATTTAATTGTCCTTGCAAAAAGTTTAAGGGCTTAAAGAATCTAAGAATTCTAATCAAAACAGCCTAGAGTCATTGTAGGCAATATGGTCACATTGAAGGGGGGCACGATTTTCATCGATTGGTGAATGTGGATTTCCAATTGGAGGAACATGGAGGTGTGAATATCCAAGCTGACAATAACACTCCCATGGAAGAAGATGATCCTGTGGCTGAGAACACAATTAAAGATGATGGTATTGGCGTAGCTGATAATGTGCTAGAGGACATGATTGAAGAAGATGGTATTGGTGTAGCTGATCAAGATGATCATGATGATTGTACTAGTGCATCTGATAATAATGATGAAGATGGTCTTGATATAGCTATAATTGAGAATGCATACGAGCCCCTATACCAAGGCTCCCAAACAAATCTGCTCTCTGCTATAGTGTTTTTGGTGAACTTCAAGGTTATGAATGGTTTATCCAATGTAGCAATGTCATGTATGATAAGGTATGCCATTTTTGTCATCTTCAATGTTAGCATACCATTATGATTCATTATATTAACAATTCATATTTGTTTTTGTAGGTTGATAGGTGAGTTTTTCTTACCACCATCAAACATTTTGCCTTGTTTGTACCGAGAATTATCTACCATTATGAAACAAATTAGAATGTAGTATTAGACAATACATGCATGTCCCAATGATCACATTCTATATCATAAATAGCATGAATTTACAATAGAATGCCCTATCTGTCATACTAGTAGATATCGGTCAGATCGAATAACAAAAAAGGTGTCTGACAAGAGTCTTGGGTACATTCCCCTTATTCCATGTCTTCAATGATTATTCAAGTGCACTAGCTTGGCATAATTTATGGATTACCATGCACGTAATAGAAGTCGAGATGACATTATGTGAATGCCTATGAATGGTTATTCATTTAAAGACATAGAAACAACATGGCCACACTTTAAAGAAGAACCTCATAATCTCAAGATTTCAGTGGTAGCGGATGGTGTCAATCCATTTGGAGATATGAGATCTACTTACTCAATGTGGCCTATTTTTATTATTAACAATAACATTCCTCCTTGGATGTCCATAAAGAGGGAGCACATAATATTTTCAATGATTGTACCAGGTATTTCTTCATTTAATAGTTATGTAAATTAATTTATAAACACTACATCAAGATGGTCATAATAATTATGTAATTTTTTTGTTCATTCAACTAGGTAAGTACCAAGTTAAAGATATGAACATGTATATTGAGCCCCTTATTGATGATCTGTTGATTTTATGGAATGGGATCACTATGTATGACATCTCTAGACCAATAGGACAAAGAAAATTTTAATTTTGTGCAATGCTTGTATGGACAATAGATGATGCCCCTGGGCTAACTCATTTTTGTGGTATGTTATATATTCATGTTAAGGTCGCGTATTTTTGGTATGTTATAGTTCTTACACATTATTGGTGTATGTTTAAGTTGCGCATGATAATTGTACATGATCTAATTGTACGATATCTTTTAGGTCTTCAAACAAAGGGTAAATTTGCATGTCTAGTTTGTGGTTCGAAGATGAAATCTCTTCATTCAAGAAGTTTAGGAAAGCAGGTGTTTGATGAGTTTAGGAACTTTCTCCACAATAATCATAAGTATTGAACTATCGAGAAACATCTTTTTAATGGGAAAGGAGAGATGACATCAAGGCCATGAAGAATGACACCTCGTCTATGGAAGTTGGAATACAATAGACTAAATCACTGAGGTAATGTCATTCCATTTGATGATTTTTGTTTGAAATTTAGATTTTGATATTGTCTTTTATTTACTAATGATGTTATTGATGCTCGTGAAGGTCATCAAGGCATCAATGACCAACTTCCTAGAGGAATAAAAATTTATCCTAGTCAATTTAGTAGGTTGTTGTACTACAAGGATATCCCAATCGTGCATTTGTTTGATGTTGTGTATATTGGAAAGAATGTAACAAAGATACTATCAAAAATATTGGATGGAAGACATGACAAAGAAAAAATGACCAAAATTTGTAATGACATTCATGAATCCAATCATGCACTAAAAAAATTTATTGAATCAAATAGCAATGGAGACCACATAAATATGAGTGCCCTTCCTTGGTTATTAACTGAGTAGCAAAGTGATGCATTAAAAGAAGTCATTAAAAAAACAAAATTTCCAACAGGATTTGCTGCAAATATAAGCAGTCTTGTATCAAAGAAAGGTGATTTTGGGCCAGGGTTGAAAACACATGATTGGCATACCTTCGTCAAGGTAAGTCATGTTCTCTATTTACAATATATTTGTAAAATTGCATGTACTTTTTATTGTAACATTTTACAATATATTGAAAAGTTCATTTTTTAATCATTGCAGTACATCCTACCTCTATCCCTCCCATACCAATTTGAGAACAGTGTTAAATAAGTTATATACAATCTTGGAGAATTCATGAGGTTAGAAGTGTTATTATATTTATGACTTGCTTTACTTTTTATGTAATTTATTGTATATTTTTATCTAAAATCTTATTTATATGTTCTTGCAAGTTGAATCTCTTTTAGGTGGTTATTATCTAAAGAAATTGATAAAAAAAATATAAAATATTGGAAGAGAAAAATTGCCCACCTTATGTGTGAAATGCAAAAGTGTCTACCTCCAACTTTTTTCAATGCTCAAGAACACTACCTCAGACATCTAGTTGAAGAGATTGAATTGTGTGGACTTGTACAAACTAGGTCAATGTGGATGGTTGAGAGGCACTTGAAATTTATGAAGGGCTTGGTTTGACAAAGAGCACATCTTGAGGGTTTTATGGTGGAGGGATATATGGTATACCAGACCATGGTGTATATTAGTGAATATCTTCCCAAGTTTGTAGCAAATATCCATGTAGATCACATTTGGGATCCCAACTCTATTAACAAATTTGAAGGGTAGTACTTGATGGGGAAAGGTAGATTAAGGAAAGTGAGAGGTAATTATATGATGTTATGGTAGTTTATTAATTCTTATAGATCTTCAATATAAGTTTTTTCTAAGAGGTCTATTTGTTTTCTTTACAGTTGGTCATGAGTGGGATGCACTACATTTATATATTGCAAACAATCTTGATTGGATGATGGTATGGATTCAACAATCTCAAGAAAATGGTTGCTCATTAACATGGGATGGTGTTGCATCATTGGTTAAAGAAGCTCATCATAATGGAGATCCCAATGTTATGCCAATGGTACTTGATCTAGCATATGGTTTAAGAGGTAGAAAGGTATGTATAAGTTTACTAACCATGACCCATAAGTTTAATATCAACTCATGGATCGATGCAAATAATATTGACATGTTTGAATAATTACAGATCAAACATGACAAAGCAATGTACTACCATGGCTGTAAATTTTGCATAAAAAAGTTAGACGGCACAAAGAAAACTTGTGATTCTAGGATAAGTGCAGTCTTGGAGGTCACTAATATTTCATCTAGAAATGACATACATCCTCAACAATCTAAAAATTGATACTATTGCATTTTGGATGATATATTTGAGTACGACTTTAATTCATTCAAATTAGTTCTATTTGTCATCAAATGGTATAGGCTACAACTGAATGAAAATGATCCTGATAAAACTATTATTGAACATGATAGTGGATTTACAATGATTAATAAAAAGTCATTTGAGCTAGTTGGAGATGAGCCCTATGTTCTTTCAAGCCAATGTGAGAAAGTGTTTTACTTTGCCGTTCCACATAAATCGGGTTGGTCATTTGTTGTTAGACATGATCCAAGAGGAAGGTTGGTACAGTTTAATGTGATGGAAGAAGAAGATACTGAAGAATCAAAAGATGAAGTAAATGATGATCACAGATGACTGTTACACAATGAAGAAGAAGAAGAAGAAAATGATGATGATTCTGGTGATGTTGACGATGGTCATGATGATGATGGTCATGATGATGATAGTCATGATGATGGTGATGATGATGATGATGATGATGATGATGATGATAGTAGTCATGATGATGATGATGATGATGACATGGATGAGGAGGATGATCAATAACATGATCAATGAAATGTATGTCAAGGTATGATCAATGCCACGTATGAGGTATTGATTTATTCATAGAAATTTGAATTAAGTTATTATGTGTTGAACTCTATAGTCATGGAGTATATTTTGGATCATATAAATTTTGTCTTCTATGTAATTTGTAGCTTACATATCATGTAATTTTTGGCTAACTTAAGTTAAATGATTTACATATGTTGAAAATTTAACGCCTTTGACATGGATCGATAGGTATAATTTATTATTTGGTTTCCTTCTCTTTAGTCAGCAAAATATATAGATCCTACTAAGTCTCTCATTTGATGGATTGTAGGTATCACCAAATAGGTATTTGTCTTATCTATCTTCCTCAAGTGAGGAAAATGCGGTAATAGAAGACAAAAGTGAGACATCTAGTAGGTCTAAAATAGGGAGATCAACTAGAGGTCAAAAGATTAGAAGAAAATTTGATAAACAAATGCAATTTTTCCTTGCTGAGGGGGGCTCATGTTCTTATGATAATGAGACCAAAGGTGACATGAAGGCTCCCTTAAGTTACACACATCTTCAGAAAGAATGGGTACCCAAGGAACTACCTCCATTTAATACTAATTTTTCTTTTAACGAAAGGATATATCGCATAGATCCATCTTCATTACATGGTTTGGGCTTATTTTCCATGGATGGCATAAAGGTTAGTTATAATCAAGTTGTTGAATTGATGGAGTATGTAGGACTTGTTACAATTACAAGAATTGGATGCGGATTGTACAATATATAAAAAGTATGTGTAGGTATGCATTGTCGGCAAATTATATACAATGCAAAGAAAATGATCAAACTAAAAGGCTCGCTATGTATATTGATGGAAGGCCAAAAGCAACAGGGAATATTGTAGGTTTTATAAATATTTCTCGACCCGTGTCAACTAATAAGTGGCTGAATTGTATATTCAAGGCATGCAAGGGAAATTGTGTATTTGTATGAACAATAAAATCAATAAGTACGGGGGAAGAGCTTCTAATAGATTAAAATTTGAATTGTGTAGATACAAAAAAAATCCCTATCATGGGACTGGTAAGTATAACATTTAAACCAATTGCCTCCAATTAATATTGACTCCAATCACTTCTGATTGCTAAGAATTACTAATCTTTGTCACAGGGTGACATGGATATTCCACCTCAAGATACAGGCGGGATGTTCCTCATAGTACACCTTCATCAAAGGTAACCTTAATTAGTGTAATTCTACAAATTATATAGAAACAAATGTCATATTATTATATTCTTTTCTTTATGGATTTGGAGTTATTTTGATAGAATTTTACTAATATTGATGTCACAACTTGATACTTATTGATAGATAAAAGCAAAAGAGGCAGTAGATCTATTGTGATCTGAAGTTGAGGTGGCATTTATAGATGATGTAGAATTTAAATCTAACCATGTATTCATGGATACTCAAATAAAAACTAAATATGGTAAAGAAATTCTTAACCTTCTAATGGAAGCAAACAAAACTAAGGAGTCAAAGGAACTCGAAGAAGAATTGACATGTAGAGTCAATTCTATTGATGTAAGCAGTAATTAATCTTAAGCAATAATTAAAATTCAATAGATGTGTATATTTTATACTATCTTATGGATCATGATCTAAAATATGATGTTTTCTTCTTACAAAATTTTTTGACATGTGTGAAATGTCATCAATATGGTGAGGGTTGTAGTGCCGCACAACCTTCATGTAAATAATCCTTAAACCTTTAACCATTGATTTAACCTTTGTATGCATTATTGACTCAACTTATGTTTGGGATGCTTCTAGTGCCCCATTTAATCTTTATCCATTGCAAATGTCTTTGCTAACAATGTATTCTTCAGCTCATGATGAAGTGTAGATGCCTCCTTTGATTAACATTCTACATTCGATGGCTACTATGTCTGCAACAAGGTGTTTGCAAACATCTTCCTCTGTACTAGCTACAACTGGTAAAACCTTATTTTTCTATATTTTGTTATGTGCTAATTATGCATTGATTATTTTTCTTGTGTGAATTTTATACACTGTATGGACCTATTTTGTGCACTAATAGATACACCTACACCTAGTAGAAGAACAGATCAGACCAGTACTAGTGAAGATCAACCATTTCCTGGATCAGCCCGTGTTACTAGTACTGGTTCATTTGTGGGACATTGTTAATGAACAAGAACAATATGGTTTTGTTAAAAGTACCAAAGCTTCCAGGTGCTTTAAAATTGTTATTATTTATAGTGTAATTGTAGTTTACTTATACATAACTCTTTTTGGACTGATAATCCCATGATATTTTTGTAGGAAATGATGTTTTTTATGATCATCTTTTTGAAATGACGTTGAAGCTATTTGGGCCCGCCATATGTAAAAGGTATGTAGCTTCATAATATTGGTACAATATTTTTCTTATCTTCCATTTATTGTACTATATTAAAGTTATGATATCTAACAATTTTGTTTTTTTCAAAAAAGGTGAAATGAACAGGATGCTAACTTAAAAAATCAGCTCATTAAATCTTTAGAGGACCTCTTTGGAAATAAAACTTTTGACAGAGTCATGATTCTTCAAAGAGCATCCAAACATATAAAGACTATGAGGGACCAATATAGAAGGGCTCTAAAGGATAACCCAAAGTATGAGCATCCTCCTATGATTCCACCGATGGAGTGGAATGAAATAATGGAAGATGCAAAAGAGAAAAGGCTAAAGGGTAGTGGAATTCAACCCGAAGATGGCAAAAGAAGGTATTTCATGATAGTATTAAGTAGAATTTAATGATGCACTAATTAGTGATCTTTGTAAATATATAATCTAACATGTTTCAAAATTTTCATAAACTGCAAGACACATCAAAAGCCACACAAGAGAGATTAACAAAGGTTGGCCAACACAAACTTGGCTCTAGTGGATATATGAAACTTCACTCTTGACTTGTAAGTAGTGGCATTGGAATTTCATATCAAATTTTTATATATAAGGTTGCAAAAAATTATGTTTAATCAAATCGTACATGTAAAAGTGATGATATTAAACAAAAAATATAGGGCATAGAATTCAATGTAGAGCCCACGGAAGAAGACAAGAGAATAGCCTTGAAGGAAGGCTATGAAGTCATGGTTGCATGCCTACGCCAAGAATCTGAAAGCCACAATAAAGAATCTACTACTCCAGATGAGACATAGGTAAATTGTTCAAATGAAAAGTAAATCAAATTGAATAGTTAATTTCGAACATAAATTGACTATTTCATGATAACAATGTGCATGACATTTCACTACAGCCTTCAAATCCTATCACAGAACCTGGGTGCAATGAAGGCCATGATGTGCATCACAGGGTTGGAGGTATTAATTTTCTATTGGAAATAAATTACGTAATTATTAATAGAATTTAACATCTTTAATTGCAATTGGCCGTGTAACCTTTTTTTGAATATTTTAGAGCATGTTGAGGTGGCGGAAGATCAAAATGTTATTGTACATGATGATGTGGCATTTTTAGGTAAAGAAAAATGCATGTTATGTTCTATTGGTTAATGAAATACACATAACAGTAAAAAAAAGAATGCGAATTTAACCCATTTACTTGTTATTGCAGCAGACCCCCCTTTAGTGCAGCAACATCATCCTCCTTGAGACATGAGGAAGCATCATAATTTGAAATCACAACCACAAGAGGAGGAAGATACTATTGATGCTCCTATCATCCTTTACCTAAATAAGAAATCTAAGAAAAACCCAAAAAAGAAATGATTTCTTAAAAATGCTCTTTGATCAAACTTGTTTGATTAACTTTGTTGGATAATGAAAGAACATTATTCTAAGTAATTATCTATGAATTTTGTGTATTAATATTGAATTATATGTCATGTTAATGAATATTGTTATTTGTTAATGAATTCTTGATTAGTGTTGCGTATTAATGAATGTTATATCATATTAATGAATGTTGTGTGATTGAATATTATAGTTCATAAATGGATGAATGAAGTGTGTAATTAGATGTTAATGGGGAATTGAGATTGATGTTAGGAGGAAGGGGGGTGAGGCCAGATGATCTTCCACCTTCACATGGTTGGCCTTGTTAAGTAGAGAATATTAAAGTATTCTTGAAACCAAGTGAAGCTCAAACTAACATACCTTCATTATTTAATCAATTTCATTTGTTCTAGGTCTGTGCTCATAAGTGCATTTTGAATGTGTCAACCTCTCTTGGACTAATGTGGATTATTTCATTGGTTTGTATTTTTGAGTAGGTGAAGTGTTAAATCAGTTCCTATTTGTGTTAAACCAGTCATTGTTTCTCTAGTAAATCTATTTGTGTCCATTGAATGTTTGCACACCATAAAATTACTAACTTAGCAAAAATTACCAACTTGGCAAACATCTAGAAAAACTTGACAACTTAAAAACAATTTCAATTAAAAAATTAACATAAAGTTTATGCAAAATATAGTTACAAAATGTATCAAATGAGTTTGGTGGGGGTCTATGGGAAACACTTCCAATCCGTTGTAAGAACCTAGTGCCATTTTCTGTTATTTTTTATTGGCTTTGTGGACTCTTTGTTTTTGAACTTCTAACTGCCATTCATATGTCAAAGGTAAGTAGACTCTTTGCTGAAAATTATGAGAGAGTGTGTGTGTGTATACATCTACTTCTACATCTACATCTACATCTGCATCTGCATATATATATATGTGTGTGTGTGTGTGTGTATTTATATATGTCTATATATCAATATACATATATACACATACACCCATCCATATATATATATATATATATGAATGCATGTATAATAGTGAGGAAAAATAAGTTTCCATATGGCAAACCCAAACCCCAGTCCAGTAATTTAACTTGAATCTACACTGGTAGCTTAGAGGTACAATCTTAATATATAGAAAAGAGAATTCCCTATATTCAGTCTTTCAAACAACTCTTTCAGTCATTGCATTCAAACCTTTCTTTTAAGTCTTGGTCTTTTCCATCTATGGCATGTCTTGTCCCTCCAAGGGATATCTTATTTCTTTGGCCACTGATCATGTAAATTTTAACTTACTGTTATCATTGAAAGGAGTGTTTGAGAATGAACCGTTAATGGTGTTTTTGAGGCCAAGATATCAGCTCTGATATGAGTACCATGCTCTTATCTGGATAGAGGATGATAAAAATAACTGAACCAACTATAAGTGCTACTAATTGGAATTTTTTCTTCCAACTATGTAAGAAACCTATTTTTTAGTTAAACCATTTGGTTATTATAGCCTTCACAGTTTTTTCACTAAATAGGTGTTTTCAGGCACAAATAAAAGATGTTTTAAAAGCTTTGGTATTTGGAATTTAATTCAATTTTTTAATAAGATCTAGAATACTTAAAACAATAGCACCGAAATATTAGGTAGACTCTCTAAAAAAAACTTTTATTATTACCAGTAATCTTTTAGATGTGTATAAAATGATAGGTATTTATGCCATAATACGCTTAAAAGAGTCAAGAATAATATGGCCATTCTATATACAACCAAGGATTTAGTCTCATAGACTAGTTGCAATGACATATTATGAAGAGTTACTTTAATTCAGTTATTCATTGTGCAACATGAATATGGCCATTTCATCTCAGATTGGGAATAATACATAGTTTTGGGGCTCTATGACAAAAAATTCCTAACAATTAAAATCAGACTTAGCATGTCATCTTTGACAGAGGTCTTGAGATTTCATATTCAAAGTTTGTTTGCAAGAAAGAATCACTACAATTATCTATGTTTTGCATGATAAAATTTTATAGTATCTACATCTTAGATAGCAAGTAGTTCCCCAACTCTTTGTTCCTATTGACAACATTTTAATGATTAATAACTCGTGTGCACTATATTTTTTGTAATCTATTTTAAAAGTCTCTGATGGATTATTACATTTCTTAAGGTGTGTGTTGAAAAATTCTTTCTTTTTTTTACCATATTGGATTTACCATGTAATATTTTATTTTATCCTACATGCACAGGCAATGGCATGGTTAAATCTTTGATGGATCGTGCTAATGAGCCTTCCATTTCTATGAATGCAACTTTTGCTGTTATCAAGGGTATGTGCCTTTCATTTTTGCTTCTAGTCTAAGTTAGTACTGATCATTTGATTTATTTTAATATTCTTGTCATATGGGCTTTCTTTTCTATAATTCAATTTAATTGGCATGAGAAATAATTTTAACATGAAAGTAAGGAAGAAAAGAAAAAAAATCAAGAAAGAGTTTAAGAAAGTAAAATAATTTCAAAATGGTTCATTTAAGTACTGTTTAGCTAAGACATAATTTTTCTTTCTAGGCCACAAGCAAGCATTAGATGTGGTTGTTGTTACATAGGGACAAGTGAGGGCTTTCAACATGTTGATGCTTACATGGGGTATGTGAAAATTAAACATTTGATTTAACACAAATAGGAACTAATCTCCATAAAATAGATGCACACCATACCTATCAGTTTCCATAGGTAAATTTCCTTGCCACTGTTAATATTTCTCTAAAGAATTACAAGTTAGTAAGTCCTCGACTAAAGGGATAATAAACTAAATAAAGTTTCAAACATATGAATAGATAAAACTCATACAAGAAAAAGTCGGAGCCAAATTGAATAGCATTGGCTATTTGTCAGCGGAAGGTCCCTGCTAGAACAGACACATTTGTCACTTCATTAAGATGACAATTGTGTACTAAGTTTCCTAACTATATAAGTCATCATCATCTTTATTATCTGTTGTAGAAAATACATCTGAAGCACCAACAAAAGCACTAGGAAATCAAAATTCAAAACCAAAGCCTCGAGATTGTTGTAGTGTTTGTGCAAAGGCTTGATACTTCTGAGTATCAGCATCACTGACACTTCTTCGGGCATATTTCATTGACTCCTCAAAATGAGCAGCCTTTATTTCAGCTACATAATCACTATCATCCTCATCCATTGCCATAGGGTTCTTACTTCTTTTTCTTTCATGTTCAATATCCTATAAAAGTGCAGAGGAAAGAGAACATGAAAAATTGAAATAATAAGATACAAGTTGAGGAAAATTGAATCAAAAAATCTAAAATTCTAACAAACCAGTTCAAAAAAAACCATTAAGAAATTCATAACCAAATCTAGTTTGCAAAAGCCGCCACAATTAAAACTCACCTTCTCAATATTTTCTCTAATAGAATACTTGCAAGGCCACTAACAAATCTCTGTAATATTTCATCAATAAATATAATGGACGGGGCATTCTTCTCAGCCTCCTCAAAAGCCTTCCAAAGATTGCTTTCACTTTCTCTAGCCAACTTTGACATGATCTCAGGTCCATTGATACAGAAAAAGAAGGCACCGATTTCACTTGCCACTACCCTAGCAACTACGGTTTTCCCAGAACCAGGAGGCCCATAGAGAAGAATACCCTTTGGGGGCTTCGCACCAATAGATTTGAAGAGTTGTGGGCATCTAAGAGGAAGCTCTACCAATTCACGAATCACCAGTCAGAGCCTATCTCTCAAATAGTTCAAACAAAATGAAAAAACCCACAGTTTCACGTAGAGCAGAGCAGATGGATTGCTAGAGCCCAAAGAAATTTGGAAAACAAAATTAGCAAGGACCCACTGGCAACAAGAAGAAAAATGAGTGTGGACACCTGAAGATAAATATCTAGACTAATCACTAATCAGGATGTCGTTGGTGATTAGTTTGGATATTTATCTTCAATTTTTTTTAAAACATTCCATATTCCATCAAACTTTTGACTAACTGTGGTTGAAATGTGGCCATTGTGAGTTTGGCCTCCTGGTCGGAGCTGCCAGATATTTTGACTAATATTGGTCAAAATATGACCGTTGTGAGTTTGGCATCCTAGTCAGAGCTGCCAAATATTTTGACTAATATTGGTCTAACACGCGACGAACTTTGGTCGAAATATGACCATCGATATTTTGGCATCGTAGTCAAAGTGGCTAAAAATTTTGACCCAAATTGGTCGAATGTTCGACTAATATACCACCACTTTCTAATGTTGTTTTTGCCCAAGATTGACGTTGAATAATCTACAATTAAAGAGACATGTCGATATTTCAACGGCAAAAAAAGAAACCAAATGGTTGGTCAAGGATTTGACCCATTTGGGTAGAATGTTTGACCAATACGGCGTCAAAAAATGGTGCAAAATGTACTAGTGCTAGTTGAGAAAATAGTATCCAAGTACTTACCAGACCATGAAAGAAAACAACTAGATTTAATTAAAAGAACAGTTGTTTACTTTCCCTGAATAAATTAAGGATTTTTTTCCTTCATTTTCACAATGATGACCCCACAGAGTCACATCAATAGAGTAGCCAGAGATATCTTTGATTCATGTATTACATTTTTTTATTTCAGTACCATTTATTTTCCTATTGGTACTTGAGGGATTGATAGAAACAACAATTCTGATCACATCTACAAGTGAATCAACAGGAAAAGTTTCAAGAGATTCAATGCTTTTGATATGGTAATCATGTTAGGGAGCTGTAGATTGGACACATGTTGAAAGTATGATTCTTGAAGAACTATGAAGAACTATTTCATATGGATTGGTAGAACTAGTAAATTTCATGTTTGCAACTTTTACAAACCCATTAGAAATCAAATAGAGATTATTTGATTGAATAACATCATAGAAATTATCAACCAATTCATTGAAACAAGTTACATGTATTCCAGATCCTTGTTTGTCTATAACGTCAAAATTGAATACTTTACCCTCTTTAGACACTTTTTTGAAACAATGGATAGGTGATTTTTGTAAGGCTCGACCCTCAATAGACCAAAACTTGTGGTATGGGTCAGCAGTTTAATGGGAGTTATGTTAGATGAAGAAGCATCTAAAACACTTTGACTACTAGACGATGCTATCTATCTAGTACCTTGTAGTATAGGTACTGGAGACCTAATAAGGTCTCCATTATTTGACACAACATGCAAATTATCAATTAGGATAACCCTGTAAGTATAAAGAAAATACATATTTAGTAAAGTGTTATAATAAAATTTTCATAAGTACAATAGAATATAGCAAGATAATTGGCATACATGTAATTATGGAGTTGCTTGCAAGAGTATTCTTTGATGCAAACAATAGAACCTTTCACTAAAGCCTTCTCCACTACAAGTGTGTTAAATTGTTCTGGCAGGAGGGCAAAGTGTGTATGCACACCATCGAAAAGTTCGATATGATATTTTGTACTTGTACAATGCTATTGTTCAATACAATGTAATGATAGAATTTGAAAACATGGTTCCTTGATAGATATACCATCCATTATCTGACTAATTGCTCTTGTTGTTAGTAAGGCCATTTTTGTTACCTATTTAATGGCAGATAGTGTGATGTCAATAATCAAAAGTATATCATAAACATTAATAGTATATTTCTTATTTACACAATCTTCAAAGAAATATATATATAGATCATTTTTTTGAGACAAATAACTTGCCCAATGTTGAAATCATACAAATTACTTATTTAGTGTTCACTTTTAAAATTGTCATTTTGTAAAATAATATCTAGACTGTAATCAAATGTGAATTTTTTTTGGAAATATATGCATAATAAAAAAATGTAAATTGACAAAATCTAAGAATCGTAGAAAATGCACAAGTATAAAAAAAGTAATTAAAAGAACTTGTGATAACAATGCCTTCATAATGATGAACTTGAAATGTCTTAATGGTCACAAGAATGTATAAATTGAAATCTATATAAACGATTCTATAAAATATGTTGTTGGTTCAGTAAACTATTTTTAGAACAGTTCTTATATAGGCTATGATGGTGGTCAAATAAGGCGGTCATGATGAAGAGAAAAATAATAAACTCTTATCGACTAAAATATCTAACATTGAATACAATTTAATGCATATTCAACAACTATCAGGTATACAAGGAAAAACTGCAAAAACAATGAGGACAAGTATTAATTGGTATGCAATAAATAATCGCTCTAAATCATCGAAGTCCTACTTATGTCGACATCCAAAAGACATTCATATTTAATAAACATTGGCATACATATCTATAAAAGTAATTATTCAGGAATCTAAAAACTATCTAATATTTATTACTTGTTAGATCATGATAGAAATGTAATCGAAATTGTTTTATACAAAACCATTGAAAAGTCATTATTAAAATATTAACTGAATCATTTTAGCATGTATTATCTGTACCTAAAATACGATCTCATTAGTTTTTGAATTTTTTATCTGCATTGTAAAATATAATGGGAGAGTAGGGCTGCAAATACATCGTACTGGGACATGTCTTCAGATGAACCCAGATGTATATTTTATTTATCTATTCAACTATATAAAGCGTAATATTTAATTTGCGGGTGTTGATATAAAATAGCAATAAATTTGAAAAGGGATGCCTATGGTTTTTGCATTTTTTTGTACTTTTTATGATTGTAATTATTATAATTGAATGGAATGTTTTCGATGGTCGGATTTGGAATTAATAAGCTATTTAATCTGAAATCATTTAGTTTTTGTGTTCTCTTTGATTGTATCTCATGTTTTATAAATTTACAATATTATTAGTTATTATTACTAATGTATTCAATTATTTTGTTACAATATTATTAAGAATTGTAGTAAATCTAATCAATTATATGAAATATAATTATGAATTTGCGGGTGTTAATGTAAGATGGTGGTAAATCCGTAAAGGGTTTCCTATGGCTCTTGCATCATTGTTCAACTTTATATGATTGCAAATATTGTAGTACAATGTTTTTTGGGGGATTATCAGATTTAGATGTTAGTAACTGCTAAATCTGAAATTGTTTACTTTTGGGTGCTCGACAGGGTTCTTGTTCTTGAAAAAGTCTTAACTGTGTCCTATATCCTTATGTTTCCGTGTTACAGCGACTAAGAAAATGTAGCGGTCACTCATTCGCTTGATTAAATGGTTAAGTCGTCTCGTATCTGGCGATCAAGTAAGGGTTGTTGATGTATTTGTTCATCATTCGTGGTGTTTGAATGTCGTGATAGATTTTTCTTATCTCTTATTCGCTTGATTTCAGTACCTAGCATGTAACTATTCTGCCATGAAGCGAATAGTGTGTTCACTTAAATCTCCACATCTAGTGGTTCGAATGTAGTGATCGCTCATTGTTTTGATTAAATAGTCAAGTCTTAATGCATTTTCCAACTAAGCGATAGTTGTGATGGCTTTGAAGATCAATGATTCGTATTTAATTTCATGATTGAACCCAAGACAATAGAAATACCTTTTTTGTTGTTTATAAGATTGTAAATATTATAATTGAGTGGAATTTTTGCAATTATCCGATTTAGATTTTATCAACTACTTAATCTGAAATCGGTTACTTTTTATATTATCCTTGATTGTATTTGTTTTATAAATTTACAACATTCAAAAGGGTCTCCTATGATTGTTGCATCATTGTTGAACTTTATATGATTGGAAATATTGTAATTCAATGTATTCTTTTGGATTATCAGATTTAGTTGTTAGAGAGTACTAAATCTGGATTTTCTTGTTTTTTTTCTTCTCCGCATGGATCTTGTTCTTGAAAATGTCTTAACTATGTCCTAGATCCTTATGTTTTCGTGGTACATTATGACCCACTTGAGTTTTCATGTTTGCAATTGGTCTTTTGTCTTTGGTAGTGTTCATTGAATCTCCAGATGTATTTGTTCCTTGAGTCGCCTGATCTCCAGTTATGGATTGGCCCTTACCATTTCTTTCAGCAATCAAGCGACTGTGTATTATCCTATTATTACAACTTTACTAGTGGCTCTTGTAGAGGGGATCTATTCAATTGTATGAAATATAATATGATTATAAATATTCTAATTCAATGGTATGTTTTGGATTATCAGAGTTAGTTGTTAGTGATTACTAAATCCGAAATTGTTTACTTTTTTTCTCCTTGGCAGGGTTCTTGTTCTTGAAAATGTCTTAAGTGTATCCTAAATCCTTATGTTTCCATCATACGTTATGGCCCACATAATTTTTCATGTTTGCACGTGGTCTTTTGTCTTAAAACAATAAGCAACTGAGCGAATGCAGCAGTCGTGCATTCGTTTGATTAAATAGTTAAGTCCTCTAGTATCTGACGATCAAGCAACGACCGTTGATGTATTTCTTGATTGATGGATGTATTTTTTAACTCACTTTTCATTGACCAAACAACTAACTGTGTTTGGATCTCTTTCTTCTTCCCTTTACTCACCTGAACTCTAGTCATGCATTGGCGGTTAGTGTTTCTTTCAGTGATCAAGCAATTATGTATTGTCTTGTTCTCATTATCATAGCTGGTTTTCTTAAAACAATAAGTGACTGGGTGAATGCAGCGGTTACTCATTCGTTTGATGAAATAGTTAAGTCTTCTAATATCTGACGATCAAGCAATGATCATTGATGTATTTCTTAATCGATGGATATATTTGTTAAGTTACTTTTCATCGAGCAAACAAGCGATTGTGTTTGGATCTCTATCTTCTTCCCTTTAGTTACATGATCTCTAGTTATGCATTTCTACTTAGTGTTTCTTTCAACGATCAAGCGACTGTGTATTCTACTATTCTCATTATCCTTTGCAGTTTGCTTTAAATATTAAGCAACTGAGCGACTGTGTATTTCTAGATCAATGGTGGTCTTTGAATCTCATGATAGATGGTTCTTATCTCTTATTCGCTTGATTTTGACTCTTATCATGAAAGTATTCTGCGATCAAGCGAATACTGTGTTCGAGTAATCTCCATGTCAATAGTCAATAGAGACATTATTACATGCATGTAACGATAGATGTCAAACTGTAGGTCGAAAACCTAAAAATTAATCCTCGTTCAAGTAAACGGCATAAAGGAGCATTATCTTCAACACATTTATTGCTACATAAGCTGGGGTTTAAATCCAAGATTTCACAAACAATCCCTTATTTGTTAAATCCTTACCCAGAGTTAATTTTCATGGTCTTATCACCGAAACAATGTTTATGGAAATTAAATAAAGTTGAAATCTACAAATATGTAAATATAGAAAAAGATTAAATGTAAATATCAAGGGCACCAAATGCTTCAATTGTCTTGCACGCCTATCCATCAATAACAACCACCGATGTTATTAACCTAGGAAGATGCATTTTATATAAGAAATGCCTTCGACGTAATTACAGTAGGAGGAGAATGTTATGATTAGTTTCATGAATTTTTTGTTATTGCAGAGAGAGAGAGAAGAATGGTAGAGAGCAGATTAAGATTGGCACTCTATACCTTGTTAGTGTTGATGGCGGTTACAGTTAATGGAGATCCAACGTACAGTCCATTGGGGAACTTCTGGTGTAACAGTGAACGGTGCTATAGCTAATATAACTGGTGTGGAAGTACAGTAGATTAATGTAAATCTGGCAACTGCCTTGCTCAGTGTTTTCCAAATGCAGTGGCACTCAATCCGTCTACTTTGAGAGTAACCCAACTGAACCTTACCTCTACCTCTAAATAATAAACCCATGACTGCTATCTGGTTTGTTGCAGGAAATTTAAATTTGTTAAGTGCCAATAGCTTATTAGAATTAATTAATAGTTTATTAAATAACTGGTTTAATATCAACAATTTTAATTATTATGGGGTTGCAATTACAACATTGAGTTGTTCCTTTATTGTTAATTTTGATGGCAGTTATGGGGAATGGAGATCCAAAATGCAGTCCAACAGGGAACTTCTAGTGTAACAGTGGGAGGTGTTGCAATTATCAATATAACTCGGGTGGAAGTACATCAGATTATTGTGGATCTGGAAATTGCCTTGCTCAGTGTTGGCCAAATGCACTTGCACTTAACCAGTCCAGTTTGAATGTAGCCCAACAGAACCTTACCTCTTGTCACAACCCAAACCGTAATATGCTAAAATTTAGGGGATAAGCTGGAAATGGGCATTTATTCGCTCAAAGTAGAAAAATTATGGCAGTTAAGAACTTTTAATTGACTCTTAATTGCCTCCTAAACTAGCGGCATGGAAGCTTGTCTTTGGAAGCAATTTGTAAACTTCCTCTTATTTGTGCGCATGGTCAGGGAAGAACTACTTATTAAAAGTGTTATAATGGGACCGATGAGAATGTGCATGGAACTAGGAGGAGTGGACAGAGAGCCCAATTAGGATTTTAATTCCCTCACATGGATTTATTACCACATTCTTTGGCAGGGATTAGGGAGAGTATAGGGGGAGAGCAGCTGTATGTGCCATATCTTTTACATTAGACAGAGTAAATAACAATGGAAGCCAAGAAGGATTAGTACAAAGAGATGTGTCTAATTTACCAGCCATTCTCAACAATAAAGTAGTTTTGCCCGCGGTAGGCAGTCCAAGAAGAAGCGTCATCCTTAACATTATCAGCAAAATATGAATTAGATATAGATATATAGCATCTACACCTAATAACCGAGATCATGGGGGGGAAGCCTTGAAATGCTATAACAATGAATAGATACTTCATTTTACCTGGAGGAGGCTTGATTTTGGTGCTTACGTTGTCAGAGTCCTCAACATTTTCTTCTTGCTTTTGCTTAGCCCAACCGATCTTAAAACATCCTATACCAATCATAAACCTAAAACTTTTAGACTAGCTGTTAGTAAAATTTTGCAGGAAATATGAGAGAAACACAAAGGGTGGACGTTGGATACCTGTAGCATATTAACACTCAAATTGTAGAGTGTTGGCAATGCACGACTGCCGACGTAGATACTAGCAAACACATCCAGATTCTCTAAATGGATTTTGATTTTCGGTAACACGGTTCCAACCCTGCTTATCACAAGAAAACAACTTAGCAAAAGAATCAAAGTTTGGGTGAGCATAAAAGTGTGAGAGGAAATAAATTTCTAACCCATCGAGTCAGTGGTGAAGTTTTTGAAGGAAGATTTTATTGTCTGGGTACACTAATTTCACCACTCTGTGAATCAGTTGTGTACAATAATGTTGATCAAGATTGGTATCATCTATCTAATGGGAGGCAGAGGAGTCTTCTCTGTTTTGCAGTATGACGTAGATATATGATTCCTATTCCAATTTTTAGGCTTTCAAAATTATAATACTCCATGAAATCTGTATGTGATATTTATGTCTTCCTCATGGGTTCTTTGGGTCAATTTCATCCCCAGTTGTTTAAGGATTCTAGTTTTTTTTTGGTTTGATTTGCACTAGATTTTTTTTGGTATTGTTTTGACCTGCAAGATTGGGATGATCTATATTTCCCTCCCTTTGTTGGTACTCTTTTAATTGTAGGGAAGAGAGAGAATAGTTTCATTCAACAAGGAACTGCCTGTAATCAATTTAGTTACAATGCAGGTGTATATGTTTGGTCTAGGAATGTTTGCATGTTTTAGTTTCATTCATTATTTCAAAAGTGTCATGAATTTCTTAGGCGTTTGGCGTGCTAAACCTGTGTTTACGAGCCTCCTTATATTGTGGTATATGATCTTGTGTAGAATTGAAATGGGAACCATAGTTCGTAGTTTTGTTAATTGTGTAAATCACTCTGGCATGAATTTTTTTCCTTTAGATAATGTCGTGGTTTTAGATTTGTGTCTCATTCCCTTCGGTGTGGTGTATTTCTATAGCTCATCATTTTATGAGCTTGAAATTTTGACCACAATCTATTGAAATACTCTTCTTACTTGTTCTATTATAAATGATCTATCAAATCAATGTTTGATGAAGTTTTGTTTTGTACCTAATTGAACACCTATTATATGACTTACAAAATAAGAATATGGATATTTACTTACTAAAAATAGTTATTTGTGCTTAAAAATAGACGATTAGTAGTGCACTATGATCTATTAGTTTATACCAAACAAGACTCTATTTGGATAATGCTTGTTCAATATGAACTATGTTCTTGTGTGAAAATTAAATGTTATCATTTCTTAAGAGATTAAGAATCACTTTTGAATATAGTAGTTATGGCCATTTGATTAACAATTTATATGTATTGAGATAGACTTATGTCTTATAAGATTTGAAAACTTAGTGGTTCAATTTCTTTTAATAATACAATATGAATGAAAGGGTATTTGAAAGAAAACTTATATAGAAGGTAATACCTAGTTGGGTGCTTACTTAGTCCATGAGTGTTTTTTTTTTATTGATGAAGACATAGCTATTTAGTTTAAGGCCTATTACAAACCTAGATGCAAAGATATTGTGAACCTATCTCTACTTGTAAACATATCTATGAATGATGTAAACAAATGTTTTCTGGATAAGAAAGGAATGTGTTTATCAATGAAATATTTGATATCGTGGTAAATTATGTATGTATTCAGGACATTGGTAATCATGATGCTTAGTGAGTTTTTTATAATCCTATATGCTAAAACTAAATGATTGGACACATACTTGAGCTATCTCTAAGTGTAATTTATGAGTTAGGCTAGAAATTTGAAATGGTATAGTACCGTTAAAAAATTATATCATGTTGTTGCAAAATTTATGACTGATCAAAATGATGACATTATCTACCATTCGAAGTATGCATTTTGACTTGTACAAATTCCATTACTCCTTAGTTTTACTTTGTTAGATTACTTCTAGCTGGGCTGGGTATCCTTCATGTCAAGAAGGATTCTAGGGAAGCTTAACAGCTTTGTGGTAGGGTGGAAATGCACTCCCACAATATTCTCACCCCCATTGTTCTTTGTAAAGCAGGGGTCTAGAGATTCTATCAGGGGGATTCTCATGTTTAAAAAAATTATGATTTCTTTTGTATCGACCATTGGTCTATTGTATTGGTATTTGCAAACTTATGTTAGTCTCTCAAGTTATAGTATTGTTTCACTTCGATGGATTGGTCAGAGCCGCTTATTGAATATTTTTTTATTCAACAAGCTTGTCAAAACTATTAAATTTCTTATTTGATGTAATATCTTATGTTGAGATATTGTTAGTGCTTTTGACAAAGTGGTCAGAACTCTTCCTTGTTGTAGACATATGTTTTCAATTAGACAAGTTCACCAATCCATGTACCTTTTCATTATATATTGTTTTGAAAATTAATTTTATCTTGTAGATATGTGAAATTGACATTTGACTATTTTGACCGACTTCTGTGTTTGGTGTACATTGATGATGTGGCATTTGTTGTTGAGACTTCAGTCCTTACACCTCTGTATCTCCATAAGAAATCCATGGTTGTCATCTAGCTTTTTGTTGTGAGAAATCAGAATAGCTTGTTAGAATTACTTAATAGTTTATTAAATGAGGGGACTAATCTCAAGAATTTTGATCATTATGTGGCTGCAGTTATGTGTTCTATTAAACAAACAGTCTGTTCTTCCTTACACAGCCAATATGGTTAATGTGAGACCTTTGATCTATCTAGAAATGCAATACAATATCATTGTTTCTATTTTTCCTATTTTCAAAGAAATTACTAGGGTGTGCTCCATTAGATTTTTGTTATGTGCCCTTTTATTAAAAATTTCATCTTAAAACTATGAGGGTATGTATAGCCTACTTTTAAGTTTCAGACTATTGATTCATATTTTATTACAAGAAAATATATATGTTCAAACAGTATTTGGATGTTAGAGGTAAGAAGTTTTCCATTAATTTTTTATTTTAAATATTCAGCGCATGTATTCTGATTTGTAAGGTTTTGACTTATAGGTACAGATATGAATTACATATTTCTTAGAAGTGAATTCCTTTTGAATAGTACTTGAATGTCAAAGGTAAAGGAGATTGTTATGAGATGTAACAAATGTATTTTTTTTAAAAGAAAATAAATATTTATAGGTTTTTTATTAGATAAGCAAGGAGAGGGAGTTCATTTGTTCTAATAACAAACTTGTAAATATTTGTAATTACAAAGGAAATAACAAAACATGGTTTACCACATATTTGCCATGAATCATTTGTTCAAGGTGGTCTAGCCTCTTCATAATTTCCCACATAGGATTCTCCTAACTATTATTATCTTCCCTTGGAATAACAGGGTCCTCCTTTGCATCATCTTCATCAATGAGAATTTTGACTTCTTCCCCCCCTCATTTCCCTTATAAAAATCTCCTTCTATATCATTGACAAAGGCAATACCATGATCTTTCTATATTTCTTCACCCTCGTAGCACTCATCCCCACTATCATCCTCTTTCTTAGAATTATCTTGGGAGGAAATAACATCTTCCTCCTCCATCACTATATTCTTCCCCTTAGAGGATGGATACTCAAGGACTCTAGCTAGTTTGATAGACCTTCAACTACTAGACCTAGCCCATCTCCTCAATTTTAAGGATTTTATCATTTTCCTTCTAAAGCTCCTTAACATCTTCCAAAATAGTAGTGGTTACACCTTTATTAGCCAAAGGATTATTTTTCTTCTTTCTAGAGGGGCTAGGAAGATCCAAAGGGGCTTTCCTTTTCTTGCGGGTAACCATCAAAAACTCATTAACCTAGTCAGGGGGAGCACTAGCAGTCTTTTTCTTAAACTTAGAGGAAATAGGGGAAGTAACAGATGAATCTCCCATAGGGAGCCTTCTCAAAGAAGCATTTTGGGCTTTTGGGGGAGGGGAATAGCTATTAGCATGAGGAGAAGGAAAGGGAGGCCTAGCTTCATGCTCTAATAGTATCATTTTTTCATGATGATCCATATCCAAGGTATATCTATAAAGTTCCATAATCAACCCTTAATGGAATGGGAGAGAAGGTTTACTTTCAATACTTTGCTCCAATGAAGAGAACATAAGCAAAAAATCAATGTTGATTTGTTCTCTCTTACTATAATGATTCAACAATGGGAAATAATATCCATGCACTTCCATATACTTAACCCCTAAATGAATCCCAAAGATTGACGATCTTTTTCAAAGTTTCATAGCTGATTGGAATTGGTCATTTTTTTAGGGCCCCCATGACAAAAAAACTTATTATCTTTTCTATTGCATTCCCTTTTGCAAATAACTAATTGCTCACTACAAGGAATGGCCCCAAAATATCCAAAAATAATAACATGCCAACTTAAAATATAATTAGCCTCGTAAGTAGGGATGATCAAGTCATCATTTAATACCATAATTTATTTTATTGAGAAAGTAATATCCTTCTTGTCTTGATGTGTGGAACTTTAAAATGTGGGCTAATTAAGTGATCGATGCCAATACTTAAAATCTTTCCATTGTGTGTATCTCATTTGGATAAAATATTAAGGACGATCATGCTAGGGTTCATGCCCTTGAGTTACCTATCTTTGATCTCATAACATATGAGGCCTCCATCAAATCAACACAAATTACTTTTCCTTAACTTGTGAATATTTCCTTTATTAAGCATGCAATCCATAATTAAAGATGGATATGATTAGTCTATCTATCCTTTAAATACTTTCATTTTCTAGTTACCATCTACATCATTCTTTCCATAAGCTTCACATAAATCGTTCCATACATTTTCCTTGTCCTAGTTAGCATATTTATATTAACTAGTACTAATTGCATTTGAAATAAGTTCTTTTATATTTGGAAAAATATTATTCATACTCCAGTGGCTCCAAATTTTTAAATGAAGACCTTCATTAGAAATATAGTCTTCCACTAAATTCTTCTCTCGATAGATATGTTGAACTCTGATGGTCTAAAATAGTAAGGGTTTCCAAAACTGAACATGTAATGAACATGGAGGAAACAATAGAAATAATAACATGGGTATCAAACATTGAAAATGTATAATAATGAGATTATGAAGGGAAAAAATATTTAAATACATGAAACTGCTAAAATGAATATGATGAAACAATGAAATTAGTAAGAAACGTTAAAATACCTGGAACTAAAATTGAATTTTTTCTTCTCTTGGATGGATGATGTGTTTTTTTATTTCTTTATGCTCTTCAATGGATAAGGCACTATGTGTTATGAATGACTTGAATGGGACGAATGAGTTGGTTTCATGTCTACTTATATGTTTGAATCTTGTTGTGTTGGTGTGGTGTCTTTAATTTCAATACTCTTATCAATTTGAATTTTGAATTTCCATCTTCATTTGCAAACTTGATCTGATTTTTTTTAACTTCTAATTGGATTGGCCTTCAATATTCAATGGTAGTCTTAAACCATTAAGTTTTTTTGATGTGGGTGGTTATATGTTTAAGTGACCACAACATGTAATTTTGAGCTAGAAAGATGGAATAGGGTGGATGGAAAAATGGAACAAGGTCATCTCCAATGTTTTAGGTTGGTCGCATCTTAGTAGGCAATATTGGTCTTAGTACTTGCATTGCATCACAGTTATCAACGTGTTTTGGTTTGGAATTTCACATGGCAATATTTTATTGTTAATTTGGTTCCTACCTAGGGTGGCAAGCTTCATTTGACTTTAAAGGGATTTGTCTTTTTTATTTATGGTTTTGGTTTTTTATACTAAAGAGTCTAGTAAGGGGCTTGTCAGATCCTATCAGTGGCACTGACAAATTGATTGACTAAAAAGAAATGCACTCAATGTTTATTTTATACATATACAAAAAAAAAATATTTACCAAAAAGTTATCATTTTATGATGTTTTATTGAAATAAAAGAGGGGTGAAAATTTATTCAATCAAAAAGAAATACAAAGCATGGGCATCAAACTATCAAAATCCACTAAGTGATCTAAGTGTTGAGACAAACATAGAGGTAATCAACCCCCATACACAATATTCCAATCAGGGATCTGATTAGAAGGCCATTTTATGATATTTTATTAATTTAGTCTTATTTGTCTTATTTTTCATAACCTTCGTGACACATAATGATGGTCAAGTGTTTAGTGTGGCACCCTAACATACCTATTAATATATTACATATTGAACCCCACACACAATCTAGCTCCTATCCCTTGATAAGTACTAATAACTTAATAGGATAGAGATTAATTTTTACAAGATACTCCAGCCACAACTACCTGTTGAACATTCAACACTGTATGGCTATCTCCTTAACTAAACCCCCAAGAAATATTTTTAGCTCTTATTATATTCTTGTAAGAACATAATATTTCCATAAAAATACTTTAAAATGACTATTCTACCAACCATTTCATGAGAATGAGCTTTTGTAATGTGGAACTATGAAATACTTTGGAGTGACTATTCTACCAACCATTTCATGAGAGTGTTTACTTACAGAAAGTACCCACTTTATGTGGTCATGACAACCTTATTTTTTTCCAATCAAAAACTTTTCTATCACAAAAAAGAGAGGTAAGACGGAATGGTGTAAGTGGCGTGAATAATATAATCTACTTCAAGACTGATTGACTGCCTGCCCAATTACTTTCAAAAACATGGATCACAGTCTTTAATGAACAACCACAACTACTGAACATAAAAGCCTTTATATTAACCATCACAATCTTTAAAGAATTGATAGTTATAAAAGTCTTCATGAAGATAACATGAACTAGAGCTGATCTAACCAACATACTAAAAGTTTTGAAAATATTTAAAAACTCCAACATGGAGCATATAACATAACCCAAAATGCCAAAAGCCATTAATTAGAACTAAATAAAGTATCCATGAGGCTCTACTCACTTTCTACCTCCTATAGTACCATCAACCACACTTCCAATTTACCTTTATGAGAGTTATTTTCCTTCACGTCCCTTCTACCTATCCCCTTTAACTGTATCTTGATCTTTGATTACCTAGTGGTAATTACCATAACAACCTTGTTCATGATGCCATCAGCAATGTGAACCAGAGAAGTGAGTCCCTTATCAGTTACCACATATTTATCATGAATCATTTGTTCAAGGTGGTCCATCCTCTTCACATTTTCTTGCATAGGATTCTCCTAACTATTATTATCTTCCTTTGGAATAATAGGGTTGTCATTTGCATCATCTTCATCAATGGGAATTTTGACTTCTTCCCCCCCTCATTTTCCTTATGAAAACCTCCATCTACATCGTTGACAAAGGCAGTATCCTGATCTTTCTACGTCTCTTCACCCTCATAGCACTCATCCCTACTATCATCCTCTTTCTTAGAATTATCTTGGGAGGAAATAATGCTTCCTCCTCTGTCACTATATTCTTCCCCTTAAAGGCTAGGTCCTCAAGGACTTGAGCCAGTCTGATAGACCTTCAACTACTAGACCCAAAGCCCATCTCCTCCATTTTAAGGATTTTAGCCTTTTCCTTCTAAATCTCCTTAACATCTTCCAAAATAGTAGTGTTTACACCTTTATTAGCCAAACAATTATTTTTCTTCTTTTTGGAGGGGCTAAGAAGATCCAAAGGGGATTTCTTTTCTTGGGGTAACCATCAAAAACTCATTAACCTGGTTACAGGGAGCACTAGCAATATTTCTTAAACTTAGAGGAAACAAGGGAAGTAATGGGTGAATATCCAATAGTGAGCCTTCTCAAAGAAGCATTTTGGACTTGTGGGGGATGGGAAGGACTCTAAGCATGAGGAGGAGGCAAGGGAGGCCTAGCTTCATGCTCTAGCAGTATAGGGTTTCCATGATGATCCATATCCAAGGCATATATCTATAAAGCTCCATAATCATCCCTTAATGGAACGGGATAGAAGGTTTACTTTCAGTACTTTTCTACAATGAAGAGAATAGAAGAAAAACTTAATGTTGATTTTTTCTCTATGCCTATAATTATTCAACAACAACAAATAATATCCATGCACTTCCATATACCTACTCGCCGAGGTAAAATACCTCATAATTTGGAAATTGACCAGGGCGTAAGAAAAGGGGGAGGTCTAACTTGTCATAGCCATTCTAATTTATATTTTAAGTTATTCACCATTCTCCAAGAATTTGTTGATAAATCTTTGATAATTTTGAGAGATATTCTTAGCCACTCTCATTCCAGAATTCTCTAGCCCAGTCATGTCTACTATCATTTGACAAGAAAAAAAGAACTCTATGATGTCCAACTTTACCTTGCCACTTGATGAAGAATTAGTAAATTTTGAAGTAAGGGTGTCACTATAACCCTGCATGGCATTACAATACAAAACCATCCCCATAGCAAAAAATGAATCCCAAAGATTGACGATCTTTTTCAAAGTTTCATTTGAAATAAGTTCTTTTCTATTTGGCGGGACAATATCCATATTTTGGTGGCTCCAAGTTTTGAAATGAAGGCCTTCGTTAGAAATATTGTTCACCACTAAATCCCCTCTCAATAGATATTTTGAACTCTGATGGTCTAAAATAGTAAGGGTTTACAAAACTAAACATGTAATGAACATGGAGGAAACAATTTAGAAAGAATAACATGGGTGTCAAAAACTGAAAAATGTATAATAATAATAAGATTATGAAGGGAAAAAGTCCATGAAGATATATTTTAAATACATTAAACTGCTAAAACGAATATGATGAAACAATGAAAGTAGTAAGAAATGTTTAAATACTTGGAATTAAAGTTGAATTCTTTCTTCTCTTTGATGGATGTTGTGTCTCTTGTTTTATTTATGCACTTCGACGGATGTTATGTTTTCTAAATGACTTGAATGGGATGAATGAGTTGGTTTCATGTCTACTTATATGTTTGAATCTTGTGTGTTGGTGTGATGTCTTTAATTTCTATACTCTTATCAATTTGAATATTGATTTTCCATCTTCATTTTCCGACTTGATCTGATTGTTTTTTTAACTTCTAATTTGATTGACCTTCAATATTGGTCTTACACAATTTAATTTTTTGATGCAAGTGGTTTTATGTTTAAGTGACCACAACATGTATGCTTGAGCTAGAAAGATGGAATAGGATGGCTAGAAAAATGGAACAAGGTTGTCTCCAATGCTTTAGGTTGGCCATGTCTTTGTAGGCAATATTGGTCTTAGTACTTGCATTGTATCACCAATTGTCAACTTGTTTTGGGTTGATGGACTTTCACATGGCAATATTTTGTTGTTAGTTTGGTTCCTACCTGGGGTGAGGAGCCTCATTTGACTTTAAAGGGATGTGTCTTTTTTATTTGTATGATTTTGGTTTTTTATACTAAACATTCTAGTAAGGGATGTGTCATATCATGTTAGTGATATGGATAGATCGATTGACTAAAGAGAAATGCACTCAATGTTTAATTTATACATATATAAAAAATAAATATTTACCAAAAAGTTATCATTTTATGATGTTTTATTGAAATAAAAGAAGGGTGAAAATTTATTCAATCAAAAAGAAATACAAAGCATGGGCATCAAACAACCCTATCAAAATTCACTAAGTGATCTACCTGTTGAGACAAACACAAAGGTAATTGACCCCTATCCACAATATTTCAATCATGTATCTGATCACAAGCCCATTTTATGATGTTTTATTAATTTAATTTTATTTGTCTTACTTTTCATACCCTTAGTGATACATAATGATGGTAAAGTGTTTAGTGTGGGCCCCTAACAAACCTATTTTAATATTTTACATTTTGAACCCCACGTACAATCTAGCTCCTCTCCCTTGACAAGTACTAATAACTTAATAAGAGATGAGATTAATTTTTACAAGATATTCCAGCCATAGCTACCTGTTGAACTCTCAACACCGTGTGGTTATCTCCCTAATTACACACCCAAGAAACATTTTTCACTCTTATTAGCACTTGTCGGTAGGCTAAGTACTATTGTATCCATTTTTGAGTTTTTGATGTTAACTAGTGATTAAATGAACTATTCTACACCAATGAAAATAATTCTTTTTTATATTTCATTATAAGTTTTTTCATTTCTAAAATATAGATGCAAATTATTTAACTTTATAATATCTAGAAATTAATTTTTGATCATCTCATTGGATGAATGCATTTGAAGTCTTATTACATGAGAGAACCAATTAAAATTTACCACGTTTGTTATTTATTATTCTTCCACTTATTTCATTTAATTTTCTTGTTTTTTTATGTTAAGTTATCTTGGAATCATCTTCTTTTTTGGAATATTAATGGATGCAATAAATCAGTGACAATCAATTATTAAAATAAGTTGATTAAATTTTGTAATTTGTATATTTTTATAATTTATTTTAAAATTTATTTCAAAATATTGAATAAATTATTTATTTATTGAATTAGTATGCTACAATATTCCTAATATGGAGTAAGTTACTTATAATTGATTAGCTTTTTTTATTCATTTGGACATTATTAAAAGTTCATAATGTATCATATTGATCTGTTAAAACTATTATAACTATTTGATACTATTGCTCATATTATATATACAATAATATTAATCATATGTAATAAAAAATATATATCAATAAAATAAAATTAGCACTATTGTTATATTTCAAAATAAAATTAAGATTAAAGTTTAAATTAATTATAATTTGCAATCAATAATTATCTATATAATTATAATTAAAAAAATTATTTATTATTACAATTATTATTATATAAAATATTATAATTATATAATTTTATAATTAATTAAAATATCTTATATATTATAATAAATTTATTAAAATTAAGATTAAATTTATATTAAAATTAATTACTAAAGGCAAGTACTTGGCCACCACATAGCACTTGTTATATTCTTGTGAAAAACATAATATTTCCATCAAAATACTCTGAATTGACTATTCTACCAATCATTTCATGAAAATAAGTTTTTGTAACATGGAAGTATGAAATATTTTGTAGTGACTATTCTACCAACCATTTCACGAGAATAAGCTTTTGTAACATGGAAGTATGAAATACTTTGAACTGACTATTCTACCAACCTTTATTTTTTCCAGTCAAAAACTTTTCTGGCACGAAAAAGGTAGGTAAGACGGAATTTGTGTAACCTTCCTGGAACTCACCGAATCTGCTGGTCTTCTCTTTATAGACTTATCATTGACTCAATTAAAGACTTCTCTTTTATATGTCAAAGATTAAAAGGTTACCATTATTTCATTAAAATATGTTTCTTCATTATTCTTATACTATGGATGCTAAAAATCACAATCGAGTATCAATCAAATACAGTGAGTGATATTTTTTAGGTTCATGTTTTCACTGCGGCAAATTGACATTAACATATAAGGCCAAATGATTATTCAAAATTCTCACCTAAAATTGGTCTCAAAACCATATAAACTACTCGCGAGACCAGATCACAATTAATTAATGACTTTCCTGATCAACTATAAACAAATTGTTGTAGCTCAGACATGCAATTCTCTATACATGTGCATGTTGTTTAGTTAATTTTCCATTCATTCTATTCATGTAAAAAGTGAAGAATTTATAATCTTTACTGAAAAGTACATTAATTATATTTTTGGAGATTGTGAAGTTTAATTGTTGTGACAATCTTTTAATTTGTTGTATGAATCCTTGCTCTTGAAACTGAATAACTAGGTTTTCTGGATATATCTATGTCATTATGTTATTTGTTATTAGTTTCATATGAATTTATTGTTTAGTGCTGTTAAAAAATACACTATTGGTTGTTACAAATCAAATAGATAAACAATATTCTTATTTTTATTATGTGAAATTTGTAGAACTATTAATTTGCAACTGAGTTATACAAATTAACATAATTGTCTATATTCCAAAAATATTTAGTAATTGTAATATAACAATCTTGAAAGAAAATTAGTAATCTGTTTTAGATTATTATAAGGAAATTAATAAATACTCCATTCTCTTTTGTTGAGAACATTTCAAAGCCAGAAAACCAAAATTTACATTTCGTATTAATTGATTTTTGTGTTTACTTCCAATTCCTTTAACTTATTAAGCCTTTAAATAAGTATTTCTACTGGCAAGGTTTTTCAATACATAGATAACAAAGATAATGAATTAAATATAATGTAAGAGTTAAATAAGAGGAGATGTATATTTAGTTTTAGAATTGATATAAAAATTATGTAAATTTTATCTTAGAGTTATTCATTATTATTTAAAATTGTTTATTTTAGTTTGATGAATATTTATAATTTAAATTGACATAAAAAAATTATAGATTGATGTTGTGTATTGTCTAATTGATCTTCATTGTTTTGTAGGGCTTGTTTGAAGAAAAAGTACAATTGGGAGAAAAGTTATCTTTGCATACTAGGTATTTGAGAGCCTCTAATTGCAATTGGATCTAATGTGTGAAATTAATATAGGTTTTTGGGAACTAGGTTGAATTTTATGGGTTATAAAAATTTGCAGTAGGGAATTTTTTTACCTTTAGCCTACTAGATATTTGAGAACTCAAGGTGGTAGTTTGAGCCACTATTGATGAGTTGGGGAATGTAGCAAGTGAGTTGGTGATTTTGAGATGCAGTTTTAAGAGTCATTTTTTTCTCAAATTGGAACCACTTTATGCTTTTAGGATTGATTTTTTCCATCACATATAAATGATCTAAGAAATATTTGTATGGGTCTCTATTTGTTTAATTTTTCTAAGTGTTGGCACCCATCATCACCCATGTGTCTATCATGTGTTAAAAGTTGCATTTATGTCCTAAATCACTACTCAATCTACTGAAATGAAATATTTTCTACTATTTATATTGAGAGATTTTTATGATTATAGTGCCAACAATCTTTATGATGAAACATGCATGTATAGCTAAGGTCTTACAATTTTTAGATAGTTTTTTATTTTATATTAAAGTAGTTTGTAAAACTGTATACATCATCATAAATTTTTTTGTCATAGAAATAGCATGAAAAAAACTATAACCGAGACAGTCATATTTTCTATCTATATCATACTGAAGGAAATAGAAGATAAGCATATAATTAAAAAACTTGATTACTGTTCCGATCATTCAATACAATTATATATAATGTAGTAAACAGTTAACCATAATTGTTAACTACTTACAGGTACGAAGGTGAGCAGTTAACCAAACTAAAATGTATTATGCCAACATTCCCCTCCTTAATACATTGATCCTGAATGATCGTACTCACATTGCCCTAGGAACCCCCCTTAAGGCTTACATAACAAAACATGTTGTTTAAATAATACAAATACATATTTTGAGAAAATGTTCTTTTGAAGTAGTAGATCCTGAATTAAGAAAGGCTCCATCAAGCTGTCTTGTGACCCTCGAAAAGGTGTAGCTTTGAGTTGTGTTCTTAAGCTCTCATTCCCGAACTCTCGAATCATAGTCTTTAATTATTCAACAATGACCCCTAAGAGATCCGACAGATCTCTATCATTTTCTCATGACCGTGAAAGGGTATAATTCTTGATCATATACTCTGAAGCTTGTTGGACAACAATCCATACTGAGCACAAAATCAAGTCCCAAACCTGTCTTCCAAATGAATCTTCAAAAGACATGCATTCTGCAAACTTGTCAGCATTAGAAAGCTAAACAAAATTGAAAAACAAAAATTCCAAAAAATGCTTCTCATGCAAAACACCATCTCAAAGTGAGAAGCTGACTTGAGATGATGGAAGTTCCTCCATCCTCTGATGCTTCCAACCTCCAAAATGATTCTATTACAATTTACCGATTTGGTGTTTTGGGTAATTCTTTGGAGGCTTCTTCCTCAAATGAGCTAAGAATCTTGATGTACTTATTTAGAATTTTACGATCCAATAGACCTGAACTTCTATGCTTTATAGGCTTGTATGAAATAAAGAACTCTATCACAGGCTCAATTTTAAGTTGGTTGAGGGTCATCCAATTGCATATACCGGAGATGCTTCCAATCATTTTGAAGGCATAATAATCATGTTTAGGAGGTGATCTTTAACTGGTTCTTGCTTTACACTTCAAAGAGCTTCATAATTAGCTTTGCATAGTTTCTTCATCAGAGCCATTGAATTCCCCTTCAAAGCTTGTTGCAACCTTCTTTGAACATGATTAATGAAAGAGCTTGATTGCCAACATATTCCTTCTTTGTCTCAAAACAACAAATTGATGATAAATTGGAAAGACGGAGTATAAGAGCAAAAATTAAATGATCAACAATGGAGATATCTTACTTAAAATTCCACAAGAATGATTCACGCCAACTCCTCTGTACTTCACGCACATCAAATAGGGTTGAATGATATCTTCAAATTATCACAGACGCAATCATATCTGGAGAGCATTATATGATCTGTGAAACTAGTCTAGGTATAATATGTTACCAAATGATGGAGTTGTGATGGAGAAAGTAAAAATGATTTCTACAGGATAGCGCAGGTCAAAGGCATGTGTACCAGCATTAATAGCCTTCTTCTATTCTAGAATTCCAATGGCATCATAGGCATAGTCAAGTTTTGACTGTAACTAAACCAGGTTCTTTGCTTGTCCAATAGCACTGATTTGATCAAAATCTAGTTGTGCATGCTCCTCACCATGGCCTTGAAAACTTGTAATGCCCTCTTTACATTCAATAGTACAACTGACATAGGGTAGGGATGGAGGATCCAAGAATGGATGGTCCAAACCTACACTACTGATTATAACAACAATATGCACAGCTGAATACAACAAGATAATGTTTCAAAATAGAATTTCATTCAACATGCCCGGTTGTAAGGCCTTTCGAGTTTCGGCCTATTACAATGAAATAACAAAGTATCAACAAGATCTCACAAGATCCAAGGAACCACCAAATAGTTCAGATCTACAATAGGTAGCCTCTGATATGAATAACCACCACTAGATCTAAACTTGTACTCACACTTCCAAGCAACCCCTTGTTGTCCTAAGCCTGCAGGCCACTAGTTCTGCTACAAACTCCCAGATTTGCAAATCTACTTCTACACTACGCTTCCTAATGATCTAATGATCATAGACTACTCAAATTACTTCTTTCTAACTTCTTAGCTACCTTCTACATCAACCTAAGCTCTCAATATATAGCCAGCTAAGCCACAGGTCAGCCAGTCAAGCTTTAATTACAATATAGGTCCAGTCTGGAAGATTTAAATAAAAAATAATGAAAGAATGATCACCACTTGATGCCCTTTATATTTAGTTCCAAACATGACCCAAAAACCTTCCTTTAAGGGCACAAGGCTCCATTTGATCACACGTAAGTGCACAAGAAGAAACACTACATGTTTCATCCAAAAACTGGCAGAAAATAATTCCCGGGCCAAAACGGCCATAACTTTTGACTCATAATGAATTAGGAGATGCACCTTTGGGAAAATATAGCACTTTAGGTCCTATAAAATTCCTTAAGAGAAAAAAATCTGATTCATTAAGGATCAATATTTCCATGATGCGCAATCAGCGCTAAAACTACAGGAACGGCTTTGACGAGAACACTGGCAGAAAATAGGTCCCTGAGAAAAATGGTCATAACTTTTTACTCATAATGAATTAGGAGTTGTGCCCTTGGGAAATGGTATTAATTTAGGTTCTCTTTAATTCCCTAATCGCTCAAAGGCTTAATCATTAAGTATCATCAACGCCACATCCCGCAATCAGCTCCAAAACTGTAGGAAACACTGCTCCGACGGCAAGGAAAACAACTCCAACTTTGAAATGGTTCATCCAATATCTCCCAAAATATGCCACATCAA
Organism: Chamaecyparis obtusa; assembly: GCA_027943335.1. Taxonomy (NCBI): domain Eukaryota; kingdom Viridiplantae; phylum Streptophyta; class Pinopsida; order Cupressales; family Cupressaceae; genus Chamaecyparis; species Chamaecyparis obtusa. Next base: position 482,371 of record BSBK01000693.1, read on the forward strand.
GAGATGAAACCTTAGACATATATTCCACACACATAAAGTAAAAAAATCCTTTCAGCACACATTCCAAAGATCTCCATAGATCATCACAATACAAAAACTCAGAAAACTGCCAAAAATAAAGTATTGCATTCCTCTTCTATGGAATTCCTCCAAGACTAAGAAAGATCTTTAGGAACTCAAAATGCTCCTGCATCAAACTACCCAGGTAAATAGAAATTATGTCCCATACTTTAATCTCAAGAGAATTACCTACAATCAACTTCATCTTCACTAAAGGCTTCCAATCCCTCAAGGACAAGAGATCAAATCTAAAAATCAACCATCTATGCTTCATCCATTCAAATGTAAGGATCACATGAATCTCAACAATCCAATCAGCATACCATTGATCACCACAACCAATATTAGCAACAAGAGTATCCAACTCCCCAACAAGTAGATCCAAAGTCAGATCCACATCAATATGAAATACCTCATCATCAACATCCCATATCTGCAACTCATCACAACACTCATTACTGTCCACCAACAATTCAAGTCTGCATCCAGCAAATAAGATTTGCACCATAACATTGATCAAAAGAAAATCAACAACATCACCATCACAAAGTTGTTGAGAATCAACTAACTCTTCACTAACAGTAATCTGATCACACCCAACCAGATGCTTTGTAATCTCCATGTCAGACACAACTGACTAAACATGAAAACAAATCTTCTCACCAGCCTCAACATCAAGTAAATCTTCACCAACAACAATCTGATCACACCCAACCAGATGCTCTGCAATCTCCATGTCAGACACAACCAACTAAACATGAAAACAAATCTTCTCACTAGCCTCAACAAGGTCAACAACATCATCAGCAAGCACAGGTATCTCAGCAACAGCCACAAGTTGCTCTGCAGGTTTCATGTCAAATTCCACCAACTAAACATCAAAACCAATCTCTTCACCACTAGCAATCTCATTGCGCACAACAACAAGTTTCTCTACAGGTTTCATGTTAGACTCCACCAACTGAGCATAAAAACTAATCTCTTCACCACTAGCAATCTCATTGTGCACAACAACAAGTTGCTCTACAAGTTCCATGCTAGATCCATCTATCTGCTTATGTGAACCAATAGACATTTCATCAACTCTAGCCAAGTCATCAGGGACTTCCACAAGATGTCGTTGTCTCTTCACAACCTTCTTCTTTGTAGTCTACCTTCTTAATTCCTCTTGTAGGTCTTGCACTTGTTTCTTCAAAGCTCTAAATTCATCTACATATGCACTAAGGTCCAATCCTCTTGGAGACATCCTTCAAGATCTTCGAAAACCCAAGGCAACAAATCATCAACAAGGTCCTGGTGCAAACAGCCTCAACTGATTTACACACTCAAGATCTTTAAGCTCTGATACCACTTGATGCAAGGCAGGCATGGAGGATCCAAGAATGGATGGTCCAAACCTACAATATTGATTATAACAACAATATGCACAGCCGAATACAACAAGATAATGTTTCAAAATAGAATTTCATTCAACATGCCCGGCTGTAAGGCCTTTCAGGTTTCAGCCTATTACAATGAAATAACAAAGTGTTAGAGTAATCATACTTTATGCTTATTAATTAAATCACTTTGGTTTAATTAATTAAGTCATTTATTACTCTATTTACTTAAGCTATCTTTTAGGTGCATTATAATTAATATATTTATTAATTATAATGTGCAACCTAGCTTTATTTTTTGCTTTATAGCTTTAGGGTTTTATTGTTCACCTATATGGTTGAACCCTTTGTACATTCCTTTTAGATAATTCACTTATTTGGATCATAATAGAAATTGCTCTTTGCATGTCCATAAGATGTCTCTGGCTTTTTGGCCTCCATGATTTTTCTTGCTTCTGTGCTTTGCTTCTTCCATGTGACAGGGTTATGCATGCAGGTGTTCTTGGGAGATTAGTATTTCACCTAATCTAACATGGTATCAGAGCCATCTTGCTGCTCGCTGTTCGTGTTTTGTTGAAGTGATTCAGATGCAGGAGGGTTTCAAAAAAAAATTAGTTCTGGTACTCTCTGCAGGACGTTATTTTTTGTTTCTTTTTTGCCTGCAAAAAAGAAAAAAAAAATTTTGGGGGTATTTTGAGCAAAAACGGATGCCACCATTGCGTCCGGAAGGTTCGAGATAGCCAGAATCCATATAAAATTTGTCCATTTTGGACATCTTTGCCATCTGAGGCAAAAAATTTTTGCATACCAGGGCCGTACGGCCCTGGCACGCACTCCGAGACGGCGATTTTTCAAAAAAAATTATTAAAATTTTTTTTACAGAGCGGCCTCCCGGGCGCCACCCAGCGGCCACCCGGGCGCCACCCCGCGGCCTCCACCGCGCCACTAGCGCTCCACCGCCGCCGGCTGCGCCTTCGGTCCCCGCCACCGTCTCCGCGGCCCCGCCACCTGCTCCCCCCTCCGCCGCGTTCAGCGGGCCCCCGGACCCCGCTCCGCCGCTTTCTGCGGCCCCCGCTCCGCCGGCCCGCTCTGCAGTTCCGCCGCCCCGGCCGCTCCGCCGGCCGTTCTCTGCGCTCCGCCGGCCCCGGCCGCTCCGCCACCGCTCCCCCAGTGGTGGCGGCTTTTATTGCAGCCCCCGCAGCCCTCTTATGTCAAGCTCCTGGTCATATGGTGACCAGGGGCTGCGGCCCAGCCCCCGGAGCGCGCCATGCGTCCGGGGGCCTATTTTTTTAGCCCCTGGGGCATTTTGTAAGCCCTTTTTTGGCATTTTTAGGGGTACTGGGCTTTTTTCTCTCTATAGGGAGCATACGGGGGTATTTTTCTGACTTCTTTATATCGTCGGAAAGCTCTTTCCGAGCTCTTTCCGATGATGGAGGTTAGGATTTTAGGTTCTACCATTTCAATAGTGTTTTTTTCTGTTGAAGTCTGATATCTCTTTTTGCCTTCCGGGAGTCATATCTGGTTCATCCGGACTCCTTTTTCGGCAAACGAGATATCGTCGGAAAGCTGATTCTGTGTACTATTCAGTGGTAGAGGTATTTCTTCCAGATTCTGCTCCAGATTTTCACTCCTCTGAGTTATGCAATTTATGCCCTCTGGTGGTGTGCTTGGTTCTACAGGTCCGGGGATCTCTTCTTCTGATTTCTTAGTGCACTCTTCTTTCTGACTTCTGAGCTTGCATGCTCTTTCTGATGTATCTTTGTTCTATAAATGCACTGAGATAAAGTGCCCTCTTCTGCATTTCTGGGATCTTTTTCACCTGGTTCAGTTTTAGTATTCGCACTCAGTTATAAAGTGCCATGGGGGGATTCTGATGCATTTGCCACTATAGGCGCATCCACTCTTGTCAAGTGAGCGTACCTTCCACGACATTAGCCCATGTAGACTGTGTCTATGACACCGCCCTTTATCCTGTGTGTGTGCTTCTGTTGCACTGTTGGTGTTCCTGGTTCTTCTTCTACAGCTATTTTCGGCATCGCATTTCAGTGTTCCTGTCACCTCTCCCAGTTCAGCATTATGGGGGGGTTCACCTGTTGGTTCTATTGCTTCCTGGTTTGATTGATCAGCTCTTCAGACACTTGTCTTCTCTACCTGGTCATGCACTTCAGTGGGGGTTCCAGCAGTATCTTCTGACAGAGTTTTCAAACATGCTTCGGAGGAGCTTCTTGCTCTCTTCTTGTTCCTTTCTCTGGGACATCTTTTGTTTTATTGTACTTGGGTACCTGATCAGGCCTTGTTGCCGGGACCCATTGCTCTTTCATGCATTTTTGTTTTCATGCATCTTGTAGTCCTTAGTTGTTTAGCTTCTCCCTAAGTTACACTTAAGGGGGGGTGTTAGAGTAGCCTTATGTTAGCTAATAATTAAATCATTTAATTATTAGTTTATCATACTCGAGGCTTAAGTTTCACTTAGGCGCTTTATAATTCTTTAGGGTTTTAGCCTTTAGGGTTTCGTGTTTCCTTTTATAAGGATTCACTTCTTTCATTTCAATAAGGAGATTGTATTGTAATTTCATTTGGTTAATAGAAGCTTTTTCTATCACAATGATTTTCCTGTCTCTGGCCTTTTGGCCGCCATAGCTTTCTGTCTTTTTGCTTCTTCTTTGTGACAGTCTTGCATGCAGGTGTTCTTGGGATGATTTGCGTTTGTCAAATCTAACACAAAGTATCAACAAGATCTCACAAGATCCAAGGAACCACCAACTAGTTCAGATCTACAACAGACAGCCTTTGATAGGAATAACCACCACTGGATCTAAACTTGTACTCACACTTCCAAGCAACCCCTTGTTGTCCTAAGCCCGCAGGCCACTAGTTCTGCTACAAACTCCCAGATTTGCAAATCTTCTTTTACACTACTCTTACTAATGATATAATGATCATCTAATACTCAAATTACTTCTTTATAACTTCTTATCTACCTTCTACATCAACCTAAGCTCTCAATATATAGCCAACTAAGCCACAAGTCGACCAGTTAGGCTTTAATTACAATATAGGTCCAGTCTAGAAGATTTAAATCAAAACTAATCAAAGAATGATCACCACTTGATGCACCTTTATATTTAGGTCCACACATGACCCAAAAAACTTCCTTTAAGGGTGCAAGGCCCCATTTGATCACATGTAAGTGCGCAAGAAGAAACACTACATGTTTCATCTGAAAACTGGCAGAAAATAGGTCCCGGGCCAAAACGGCCATAACTTTTGACTCATAATGAATTAGGAGATGCGCATTTGGTAAAATATATTAATTTAGGTCCTCTAAAATTCTTTAAGAGAGAAAATTATTATTCATTAAAGATCAACATGTCCATGATGTGCAATTAGTGCCAAAACTGTAGGAACAGCTCCGGCGGGAACACTAGCAAAAAATAGGTCCCTAAGAAAAATGGTCATAACTTTTTACTCATAATGAATTAGGAGTTGTGCCCTTGGGAAATGGTATTAATTTAGGTCCTATTTAATTACCTAAGGGAAAAAAATCTTAATCATTAAGGATCATCAGCGCTACATCCCGTAATCAGCTCCAAAACTGCAGGAAACACTGCTTTGACGGCAAGGAAAACAACTCCAACTTTGAAATGGTTCATCCAATATCTCCCAAACCATGCCACCTCAAGAGCTGAAACCTTATACATATATTCCACACACATAAAGGAAAAAAATACTTTCAGCACACATTCCAAATATCTCCATAGATCATCACAACATAGAAACTCAGAAAACTACCAAAAACAAAGTATTGCATCCCTCTGCTAGGGAATTCCTCCAAGACTAAGAAAGATCTTCAGGAACTCAAAATGCTCATGCATCAACAACAGGCATAGTAATATGGAATCTTTGTTTATTATCATATGCCTCACATCTCCTTCATGGCCAAGTCATCTTTTTCACCATTCCATAATAGACATACGAACTTGTGTCCCTTTGGTTCCACACGGTTTGAACAAACTCACCAACAATTCCAATATCAAAGACATGGTTTGAAATCAATGCAAATTTTATAACGGTTCTTGGAACCGTTTCTAACTGAACATCCTCATGAATTGACAATGCAAGAAATTACAGTCAACTTCAAATCCATTTCCACCATCCATGAAAACAAGCCTTAAATGGGACTGTCATCACTTTGATACCAAATGAAGGAAATAGAAGATAAGCATATAATAAAAAAACTTGATTACTGTTTCGATCATTCAATACAATTATATATAACGTAGTAAATAGTTAACCATAACTGTTAACTACTTACAGGTATGAAGGTGAGCAGTTAACCAAACTACAATGTATTATGCCAACATATACTACCTACTTACTATTTCATATAGACACTTTTGCCCATCATAGAATATACATAACATTTACATGATTTTTTCAAAAAGAGTATCAAGAACTTATTTAGGTCTAATCATATATCCCTATGATATTGTTACTACATTTAGCCGCAAGTTGTATGTTTGCAACATCCTCCCATCTAGGTCCAATGGCTTCTCTCTTCTCCTTTATCAACCTATTTTCTTTGTCAATGTCAATCTTTTTTTCTTTAGTATATTACTTTAGGCTTTCCAATTCTCCCTTGTTCAACATATCAGCATAAGTGCCAAAAAATGTGTAGATAGAATATCATCTTTATACAGAATCATGTAGCTCTTTCATGAACAAGGCTCATGAATCTGTCCTTAGGAACTTCTAGAATATCTAAGACTTGAGACATGATATAGAAGTGTGTGAATTTAAAATTAAACTCAATAAGCACCATTTTCCTATTTTGGACTACATCTTCATTTCTCCGCTTCCATAAGAACCACAAAATTTCAGCAATGAATACAAACCAAAATTTGTTCATATTAAGGCCAAAGGGTTTAGCAAATCTAGCCAATATCTCATACCAAGATAGACCAGGTCTACTATTCCACATAATAGGATTACTAAGAAATATAGACCATATTTTAGATACATATTTACACTCAAAGAAAAGATGTTCAAAAGATTCAGGGCATTCACTAACTAGACAATAAATAGGTTCTAAACCAAAAAAATAAAAGCACAAACCCCAAAGAAAGCTTCTTAACTAACAAGATCCACATAAAATAGGCTTTCTTAGATTCCATATGAGAGTGCCAAAATAGTTCAAACACAAGGGTCCATCTAGAGTTTTACCAACTAAGGTCCCAACTTTGGCTAATCCATTTGAATATAGAGGCATAATCTTTTAACATATTATAAATCTATTTAGTTGATACATCAAATAGAGGCACTTACATATTGCTACTTCTGATACAAGATATTTTATTTTATAAAATTGATTTACCTTTAAAATCATAAAAATCTATATAGAAAAAAATGTAAATCAAACATTAGTTCACTTGTGTGATGTTTAGAGAGAAGCTTTAGGAAACAGTACACTTATTTCTTCAATGTCCCTTTGATCAGTAGTGTTGGCAACATATGCTATTAAAACTTGAATTCTACATGTCTCTACCTAATTCTGTGTGGGATTTGTTCCAATCATGGCCACTATAGTATAAATATTTATTCTTTGCATGCATTTGGTGCATCACACCAACTGTGGTCATCAGGCCCATTTGTTGGGAACACAACAAACACATCTTCAAGGATAAGTTTCTTCTTCCATTTAAAAGGTCCAGGTAAGTGTAGAGAAATCAATCTCAGAGTCAGTATATACATGTCCAGAATACCAAAAATTGTTCATCTATTTTTGCATCATGGGATGATTTTATTCTGAAAATGTGGAAGGACATCTCCATATTGTTTAAAGGCTCTCTCATGATTCCCTTGAAAGCTAAAATAAATAGAAATAGAATAAAATAGATAACCTCTACCCCATCATTTTTCAAATTGAATTTTGATGGGGGGAATCACAAGGTAATCCAAGGGTGTCTGGTGCAGGAGTGTGCATTTGTGATTCATCAAGGACATTGAGGGTAAAAAATCCAATGTCACTACCACCAGGGAAAAATAATATGGTTGAATCACTTGCACTTCTATATGGTCTTGTTCTTGCAAAAGGTATTAGTGTAACACACATTCATGTTGAAGGGGATTCCCTTATAATTGTGAACACCTTTAAAGAAAGAGCATGTCAAAATTAAAAACTCTACTATGTACTTCAAAAGGCTTTAGAGATGCTAGATAAATTTGAGTCATTATATATCTCACAGGTGTATAGGGAAGGAAACAAACTCACAGACTGTTCTTACAAAACATGGGTTGTAATATGGAAGAAGTGATTATTACAAATGACAATGCCCAAATAGAAAAATTCCCAGATATAACATAGATTGTAGCTAATGAAGGTATATTGGTTGGTAGATAAGTTCAAGAATATAGTGCATTCATTATGAGAAAGGAAAATAAGGTACACCAATCTAATTTAAATTGGCCAAGTGCAACATTAACAAAGTTGGGGTGTAACAAAGATTAAAGAAGAGTTGATAACCAACAAGGGAGTTATTAAGTGGAAATAATTGTAGCATATGGAATGTCAAATATGTTAGATTAGGAAACTAGATCTATAGTTTTAAATTTAGTGTGGAAAAAGTAATATCTACTTAGTGTGGGGATAATAATCAACTAAATCATGAAGTACCATAAGAGAATATTGATGATGTAACAACCTAGGTTTCATAATGAATAAATGGAGAAATCATTTAACCTCAACGTTAGAATTTGGCAGCGCGTGTGAATAATTTCCTAAGCTTGGCAAAGGGCACCTCTTCACATCATGAGGACAAATGTATTTGTCCTAATCATTTTTTTGTATGTTTGCAAGTTGGAGGTAGATCGCACATTTCCATAATTAATACCTTATTTGTACATATTATTATTGTTGGATGCTCAAATGTGTTTTTCCTAAAGATTGGGATGTAATTAATTTATACATTATTATGAAAATCCTACTCAAGTGATCATTATAGAGGCATGGTGTAGAGATGTTTTAAAAATTAAGCAAAAAAAGGTTTTAGAGGGACCCAAAACCCAAAGAGTTAAAGATACAGATAAGTCATTAAGAACAGTTGGAAAGAACAACTAAAACAAAAAATGGGGACAAAGAACACCCCAAACAAACAACATTGAACAAAAAAGGAAACCAAAATGTAAGGAAAAAACAAAGAAAACTGGGAGCTACCATCCTCTCAAATTCTGGATGGACTCTTCCATCTTCTTCTCTAGCTCTGTCATTTGCTTCAGGTTCTCCTTGAGACCTTCAATCTCCTTACTGGCAAAAGTGTCCTGACTCTTTTTCGCTCGGGTTCTGGCCCTTTGTCCTTTCCCAGTATTTTTGGGCATCTCCATGGCTTCCCACTCCTTCTCCAACATGTTAACCAACCTGCAGAGATTATTGGTAGAATATTTCATGCCTTCCATAGAATACCTAAGCAGGTTCTCCAACATTTTTTCAATGCATTCAATCCTGGCTAGAAGTTTAACCAGGTCACAGGAGAGTAGTCCTTACCCCTTTTATGAGTTTTGTCCAATAGGCTTTGATATTTGGTTTCCAAATCCTTGTTCTAGGCTTTGAGCTTCACAATCTCCTTAAAACACCAATTTTCATTCATAAACAAGAAAAGGGGTTTAGCTTTACCAGTGTGTAAAAAAACCTAGAGAAGAGTCCTCTTTATTATTTAAGTCCTCCATACCCATTGACACAAAACCCCCTCTTTTAGCATTATCCTGGCTAAGGTGCTTATTATTCTGATGGTTGGCAATAATTTTAGTTATGTACAGGATATCATAATCCTCCCCTTCCAATTTCTCCTCTCCATCAAGATTTTCCTCATTACTGTAATCCTCATCCTTGGTGTCCTTCAAAAGGGTTTCCTCCTTGTCTCCCTCATAGATAGTATTCTTGTCTTTGTTATCAAGGATGTCTGACGTATCCTACATATTCTTTGAGTAGTATTTTGAGACTGCTCCCTATTAGTGCAGACAAGATCAATAATGATCTTGCCAATATTCTGGTTAGGGTTCAAATCATAAACAAGTTTTTCTTTATTGACATCAACAAAGTCCTCATTATTGCTTGTCATTTCCTCTCTCACTTCCACAACATTATCAACTTTATCATCCCCCATAATCTCAGTCACCTCCTTGATCTCTTATCCAGAGGCCTCAGAAATCTCCATCTCATCCTTGGAATCTTCCCCAAAGAATGACAAGCTCCTACCATTAGCATCTGAATCCTTAGTTTTCTTTACAATAAATTCCTTTCTGCTTGAGCTAGGGAAATCATAATCTTCATCCTCAGTAGAGCCATCCCTAGGGTTCGTCTCCTCATTTTCCAAGCTCAAAGAATAGTTGACCAACACATCCTTCTTTTTATTCAAAGACAAGGGAGAATCATCAACCAACTGAGAGTCAATTTCTAACCTCTTATTGGCTGATGAAACTTTCTTACCCTTACCAAGGGTAGTGCTCTTTCTTTTTTCCTTGGGGATTTTAACACTACTCTTAGGGATATTGTTCACCATAAACCCATGGATTAGCATAATAAGACCCTCATGGATAACTGGTTTTTCAACATCCTCTCTATTCGCAGCAAGGGTATGAAGAAGAGAGTTAAAGAGATAATACAAAAAGGAAATAGAATCATTGTGACGGAAGTGGTTTAACAAAACAAAATGGTGTGACATAGCTCTAGTAAAATGACCGTCTAGGGTAATATAATCCATTAAGATAATAAGGACCTTATGCCATAAGATCTTTAATTCTTTTGTTTATCATTAGTCACATTCTTATATATCATATTTGAAAAAAAAATTACATTAGAAAGTACAACAATATTTTTTATTTTATTTTTTTAATTTAAAAAGAATGCATTCATTTGATTCTATTTAATTCTAGATTGTTTATCATTAGTCACATTCTTATTTATCATAATTCAAAAAAAATATCATTAGTCACATTCTTATATATATCATAATTCAAAAAAAATTAAACATTAGAAAGTACAACATTAATTATTTTTTTTGACAAAATAACATTCTTATTTATTCTTGAAAGTTTTATTAACATAAAAATACAAAATATAAAACAACATGAAATTAGAACCTACAAAAAACAAATCTTATATCATTCATGCTCTTATTTTTCCACTGTTGATGTTTTTAGTAGGACTCAACAAGCGTAAGTATCTGATCTAACCCCATTTGATTGGAGATATTACCATACAAGCTTTTCTTTTTCTCTAGAGCAGATATCTTGACTACCTTAACATTACTAGTATGATATTATTATGAAAGAAGTGAACATTATGATATTCTTCTTGTTATTGCAGAGAGAGAGAAGAGATGGGAGAGAGGAGATTAAGATTGGGACTTTATATCTTGTTCGTGTTGATGATAGTCACAGTGAATGGAGATCCAACATGTATTCTAGTAGGGAACATCTAGTGTAATAGTGGGTAGTGCTTGGAGACTAAAATAGTTTGTGGGTATGATGAACATTAATGAAATCAAGATTAGAGAGCACCCCACAATGCAATGTTAAGTTGCGAGCCTCTCAATCGGGAGGTCTTGGGTTCAAGTCTTCTTGAGCCCCTTGTTGATCTTGGCTTTGGCCTATTACCCATCAAAAAAAAAAAATTTAATGAAATCAAGATTCTTGAATCTTCTTTACTCTCTAAAACATTGTGAATCCTTTTCTCTTGATCAATGAGATAAGTGCTCAATTTTATTATAAATAGCTATTTATTGTGATTGCTATTGGTGAAATTATAAGGATATGATAAGATATTATAAATAGCTATTTATTGAGATTGATATTGGTGAAATTATAAGGAATTTTGAACACATGCCAAAAAAAATTATAACTTTAGAGGCTTCTAGAATAATATAACTTGTATCCATTTACAAAAGACAACTCTACTTTTCTAGAATAGTATAGCTTGTATCTATTTACAAAAGACAAGTCAACTTTTCTAGAATAAATATATACTTTTAAATAAATCATCTTCATAAAATAAAATATTATTGCTATAGAGAATTATGAAACATGCAATAAATGAAAAGGATTGGATGACTTTAGAGGTTTCTAGAATAATATAACTTGTATCTATTTACAAAATTCAACTCTACTTTCCTAGAATAGTATAGCTTGTATCTATTTACAAAAGACAAGTCAACTTTTGTAGTATAGATATATACTTTTCAATATATCTATATTATTCAAACAAAATAAAATATATTTTAACATTGAAAAGATAAAGAATAAATATAATAAATAAGATAATTTATATGTTCTAGAATGAAGAAAACATAAATATAATATTTCTCACTAATTTGACTATATTTATTTATAATGTTTAATTTTGAATCAATTAATAAATTTAATAAAATTGAAACTCATCTTATCTCCATCGTAATATATAGGTATCCAAACATCAAACCACTGAACCAAATAATATTCAAAGTTGCTATTTACAATAAGGTGCCTCTGATCATTGTTGATTTTCTTTAAGGTCGAGCAACAAGTGTAGGTATCTGATCTCACCCCATTTGAATGCAGATATTACTAGACAAGCTTTTCTTTTTCTTAAATATTTAATTAACCACAGCTTTACTATCTTAACATTACTAGTATAAAATTATTGCAGAAGGAACAGAACATTATGATATTCTTCTTTTTATTGTAGAGAGAGAAGATATGACACAGAGAAGATTAAGAATGGGACTTTATATGTTTTTAGTGTTGGCGGTAGTTATGATGAAGGTGAATGGAGATCCAACATGCAGTCCAGCGGGGAACTTTCGGTGTAACAATGGCCAATGTTGTAGTCAATATAACTAGTGTGGAAGTACATCAGAGTATTATGCATCTGGAAATTGCCTTGCTCAGTGCTGGCCTAATGCACTTGCACTTAATCAGTCCAGTTTGAATGTAGCCCAACAGAACATTACCTCTGCATCTCCATAGTAACCCATGATTGCTATATGGCAATACATGAAGTACATTTATATAGCAGTCAATATAACTGGTGTGGAAGTACATAGTTAGTTTGCAACAAGGATTCCAATGATGAGAATGATGAAGATTAACAACTACAAATGATATGCAAGATTGAGATTCATTTACCATTAAACATTCTATGTGATTTAGATCAAAAGGAAACTACAATGCTATGTAAGCTAAGATTCATTTACCATTAAACATGTTATTTGATTTAGATTGAAAGCAAGAACAAGAAAACTAACATGCTAAATTCTTATGGAATTCTAGAGCTAAACTAACATTATAACAATGCATAAAAAATGATATGTATTTTCTCATTGAAATGCCTCTATTAATATATTTTTAGAGGGAGGAAGAGGGCTTGGATGAGGTGACACCTATGTGGCATCCACATGGGACCCACATAGGAGACACATAGGCTCGAGAGAATGGCTATTTTGAAAGGTCAATTTGAGACAAGATGGGCATTTAAGGTTTGAAGGGCTCAAGGTTTTTCACACATGTGTGAGCAACTTTGGGGAAGAGTGTGGAGGACAAAGTTATAAGAAAGAGTTGGATCATTTAAGGAAGTTTGGTGGCTTCCTTGGGAAGAGCTTCACACACATGTGTGAGCAACTCATTAGCACTAATGAGATTAGAAATCACCTTTTAAGTAAGGTTAAGGGAACGATTAGGTGAGAGAGTAGGTTTAGCAAGCGAGGTGATGGGTGTAGGCTAGGTTTTAGGTAGGGATTTAGATTAATTTAAACTAGGTATAGATTAATCCAAGCTTATAAGAGTATTAGGATGTGGAGGAATTTAAATAAATTGTAATTTATTTAAAAGAGATTAATGGGGGGCATGTAGTAAAATAAGTTTAATACATTAGAGAGGGGATTAGATTTAAATACTTTAGATAATGAACCCAACTTAATCAAATAATTTTAATTAAATGGGTAGAAGTTCATACAACAACCATAATTAATAAATTGATTAATAATGATGTCACAGGGATTATTAATTAAGTAAATTTAATTAATAGGAATGATTTTTAGAGAAATATAGCAGTTTAAAAGAGAATCAATCTATGCAAATTCCCTCTAAGGCATCAAGCATTTCAAACTATAATTATTTTTATTTGTAAGGTTTTGATCACGCCTATAAATATTTAATGTTAATTTAATATATATAATAGATATATAATCAATTCAAATAATAAAAATAATAGAATAGAATTAAATAAATACAATAATGATGTAATTAGTAGAATTAAGATAATAGATGTATTTATTTTTAGAATTGATAATGGATAAATGCTTGAAAATTTTATTTTAATATTGTTTATTATTATTGTAAACTTGTTTATCTTAATCTTGATAAATATTTTTTAATTTGTATTAACATAGTAATTGTTTTATGGATTTATGTTCTACACTATATGATTGATTATTATTGTCATTAACTAAATATTATGTGTGAAACTAATTTGAGTTGTGGAACAAGTCAAATAAAAATAAATTCAGACTTTATATAACTTTTTCTATTAGAAATTGAGAACTCAAAGCAGTATCTTGAGACACTATTGACAAAGTTTGAAACTCAACTCTTGAATGGATTATATTGTAACTGTGCCAAATTTTTTGAGTCTAGCTACTTGGTACATTTAGGTTCATTTTTCCCCTTACATATAACCAATTTGAAAAATCTTTGTATGGGTCTCTATATGTCAAATTTGTCTAAATATTATTGAATTTTTTATCATCATCCATGTGGTTCTCATGTGTTAGAAGTTGAATTTAAGCTTCAAATGGCTAGTCAATTTAATGGAATGAAATCTTGTTTTGTGTTTATGTTGAAATATATTTTTACAATTATGATAACCAACCGGATTTTAAGTCTGGTGGAGCATCCACATTTAACTAAGAAAGATCTTACACCTATTAGAAAATTACTTGTGAGTCCACTTTTGAATATCTTTCTTCCTTAATAATTGGCCACCATCTTACATCAAACATTAGTGAATGACCCATTTGACACATATATCTTTTATGGAACTCATTCTTTGATGCCACAACTCTTGGCTCTCAATTGATAGATCATATATACTTCTCAACTCTTTACTCTCAATTAAAAATAGTTTCAGCCTGAAGATCAAGTTCTCATAATAAGTAGTTAAAAGATTCTATAGGCTTGATATAGAATTATTCAGCAACAAAAACTATTAGACTAAAGTAAAACTATCCTTCAACTATCAATAAACTATTTTTTGTAAAAGAATAAATTAATTATTTTATAAGAATAGCTGTATATATGTAAATAATTACATAAAAACACACAATTTCTAAACTTGTAGATTATAAGCTAAGAGAAATTAATGTATCAAATACATAAAAGAATATCAATTTTTTAATTAATTAAATTTACATATGAATATTTTTGAATAATATTAATAAAGAAAAGGGAAATAAATAGCGTTCTAAAACATCCAACCCCTATACTTACTGCATATCCAAGCCTATTACATCATTCCTAAATAAAACATGTACTAGAAACATTAATAAATTCAGTTCTATCATACTCTTATACTTATATGGTAAGAAACCTTTATTACTACAATCTATTTTAGTGATAAAAATATATTGTAAGAATTTTGAGTCAGACTGCATATTCTTGTATCAGCACTGGTTTAATTACTTTTTAACTTTTACCATGTGAAAGCATGATCCCTTTCCTGTCAACAACAAGGCATTAAAAAGAGTCAAATGGCGGCGCCGGCAATGGTAAATTGCATCAGAGTATGATCACTTTACTGTTAATAAAAAGACTGAAACGATAAATTCCACACGGACCGCTTTACTGTCCATCTCCATCAACACAGAATTTCACCCCAATTAAACATGATATTTGTAACATGATATGAGCTATAAAATGAAAAAGGTGTTAGGTTATTCTAATCTTTCTATATGATATATTTACAGGTTGCATATGAATTACTATCTACCACCATCCATGGTAAATTAACATTCCTGTTAGATCTGGCAATAGTCAAGAGCGTCTCTGTCTAAAATTCTAGACTCGGTCTGTTTTTTTTAACTGATGTACTATTCTTTACTTTTTGGTCTTTCATTTAACATTGTAGAGGCAGAGTCTTCCCAATATTAATCACATATCTGAGTGGGTACAATTACCGAATCTTGATGTAAGAAACCAGAAAATATTGCCCACATCTTGTCAGGCTCATTGTTTCGGTCATTTTTTTCTTGCTTAATATGACACCTATCTGTCAGATTCATAGGTTTTATAATCAGTTGAATGTCTAACCACTATAATGGAAGACTCCTAATTAAATACGTGAAATGCAGGCCCTCGGCCAGCCTATCGATTTGAACGAAGCAGATGATAGCCGCGTTTTTAAGCAAGTAATTAGGATTACGTTAGAATCATATTTCAATAAATTTTATGGAGTGGGTATGTTTTAAAATACCACCAGATGGGTTGTTGAGGGGGAAAATTATTTCATCATTTTGTAGTTCGGAGGAATATGGTCATATAAATGGTTTTACTTGGGAAGATAAATACTTTTAAAGAACTATTTCAACTAAATTTTTATTTCTATTCCAATGTGCACCCAAATAATATTAATAATAGATATTAATATCAGTTTAATATTAATATTAGATTTTGATGTAATAAGTGGTATTGTTTGAGATTTTATTTTAAAGAATATAAATAGTTCTTAAAAGAGAGTTGTGATAATATTTTATTTTTAATTGAATATTATTCATATTTATATTTGAAGGTGTAGTTATTAAGTGGATTTTATATAAACTAATTTATATTTGAACAAAAGAAAAACATAATATTTTATAGGAGATTTTAGGTTGCAGTTATAAATAATATATTAAAATGTGATTAATATTAGAAGTAGTTGTTAGTAGTCACTCTTCAAAAAGAGTTTAGCTTATTAATCTAAAATAAAGTCTCAAAATTAAATGAATATATTTGAAAAATTATGGAAGAGGGGGCATTAAATAGATTATTCACATGTCTTGATACAATATTAATTGATGATTCTTGACATGACTTAACATAGCAATCATAGATATCATAACAATCAAAGTTTCCATCATATTTTTGTATTAGTATGCCTCTCAACCCTTACACTTTATTGACTAGGTTATATTTGGATCATGAACAATGAATATCATCAAGATGGTTATGTGGCAACAAGTAATATATAATTAGATAAAACAAGAAATTAGAAGCCATATCCTTTTGTGTGTTATGAATTCATATAATTTAAAATTCTTCCAATATATCTCTTATGCAAATATTTTGTTAAATGCACAAAATAACATCCAAAATAGTCACATCAGAATTGAAATATTTATTTTATTGGTCAAAAACACAGCTGGAAATACTGACTATCTCTCCATGTATCAAAAGGACATAATGAATGTCCCTTCAATAACCAATCTCCTCTGGTTTTTCTTCAAAAGAGTATTTAGGTAGATAGACCACATGTGTCTCTCCGAAATAAATACACATTGGGTTGAATTACATGATCAGGATAACTTAACGAAGTTACATATTGATACCAATACACTTTCTGATGAATATTAGTTTCTTTGTCCTCATATCTGTCAGGGAAACAATATGTACTTCTCTCTGATAATACCTCCATCGTCATGACTTATGGGTTCAGTATGACCTTAGGATCTCTTTATGACCTTCTCACTCTGTCCATTGAGTTTTCTCATCGAGGAGATATATCCAATGTCGTCCCGATCATATACATCTTCTCTTCCCTAGACTCTTTTATTGTTTAGACTCAATCGATTTCTTCCTGATATGCATAATGAGTCTAGAGAGAGATAATTTTACACTAATAGCTTCTTGGTTAGAGAGACATCCATGATGTCTCCTCGACATGGATTATTTTTCAAGGTTATATTTTTTATCTATCTGGTAGGTATGATCGGGAAGAAGGCTATATGATAGGGGCTATATTATTTTTTTTTTAAAGGGATTATGGATAGTAGTGGGATGATTATGACAATTTGATAAACATCAAGGTGGAATAATTCTCTATTTTTCCAAGTACTAAAAATTTAAGAAATGAAATGATATCCTTGGATAAAGTCGTATATCAACCAAGTCTAGCACAAATCCAATACCATCATTTTTGAAAAATTGGGCATTAAATAAGAAGATGATTGATGGATTCTTTATCTTTTTCACAAAAGACACACATCAAGGACCTTGAAAACCTATCTTTCTAAACCATTCTGTTGTTAATATCTTACCTTAGAGAGCTCCCTATGAGAATATTCCTACTTTGGGTTGACATAACTTATTCCAACATGGATGAATATGAATGTCTATCTTTTAAAATTATTGCTGTTCAATCATGATTCTATGTCCATCATTTGCATTGTAGTCTCCTGATTTGGCTCCATTCTATATTATTCATCTTCTTCTTCTTTGAATACAAGTAATCTATTCACCAAGACTTAGTCTGACTCTTTTTAGCTATAGGAAATCTTCATCTGGTAGATGTAAGCCATCACATGGTTTCCAATGACATCTTAAAGTATTGTCTTGATCCAATATAACATAATATCTGATGTAATGTCCCCGTGTGATTTCGTGTTTATCTTTGATCCTACTGGTATCCATGAGATTCTCAATTTTGGATATCCTCCACAAGAGTCCCTCCAAAATAATGTTTTTTTCCCATTGGCTATATTCCACAAGATCTTATATGTTATAATCTTCCTACAAGATAATATAAAATTCCATATGTGAGATCCTCTGGGGAGATTAGTGAATTTGAAAATCTTTGAATGATCTAACTTTGAGAAGTATCTACCTCTTATTATCCTAACCCATTTTAAATTTGGCTCTCTATAAATTATCCAAAATAATTTATCTCCTAAAGCTTTATTTTTCCACAATTATATTTAACACCCACTCCTCCAACGTCTATAAATCTACAAATTTTATTCCAAACAATTAAAACGTATTTCTTTTTAATATCAATTCTCTACCAAAAGAATTTTCTCATATTTTTGATCAATTTTCCATATGCTTCTACTGATAATGAGAGACACGAAATTAGATAAATAGGGATCAATGATAATGTTTCTTTTAACATTACTATTTTGCATATCCATAATAACCATTTTACTTTCTATGCATCCAAATTCTTATCCATCTTTTCTCCTACTCCATACAAAATCTTTGTATATCTCAAAGTTTAGCCTAAAGGGATTCCTAAATAAGAGCATGGTAATTTACCTTCTCTAAATCCCAAAATGTCTAAAATTTTTCTTTGAGTTCTAGCTTTCACCGAAAAGAAGAAAATGTTTGATTTTTCCTAATTAATGCATTTCCCTGAAGCCTTAGAATAGGTTTTCAATATCCTTAGATGGACAACAATTGGAACTGTATTTGTGACTCTAATTCCTTTGATGATACCATTGTTTAGAGCTTTCTGGAAGGTTCTTTCTAAAGGCTCCACCATGATTATAAATAAAGTGGGGAAGGAGGATCCACTTGGCAAATTCGTCTCAGGCTATCAAATAAACCTTGTGGAGATCCATTTATGAGCACTAAGTATTTGGGACTAGATGTGCAATAAAACATTAAATTTATCTATGCCTTGTTGAACTCAAATGCTTTCATACACTTACATAAAAATCTCCTATCAACTTTTCATAAGCCTTTTTGATGTCCAATTTAATGATCATACTAGGTTGCTTTGTCTTTTGGATGGAGTGGATGACTTCCTATACTATCATTACCCCATTAAAGATTGACCTCCTTGGAACAAATCATATTTTCTCTTCTAATATTATGCATGGTAAAATGATTTTGAGTCTATTAGCTAAAATCTTGACCAAAATTTTATAAATTATATTGCATAATAAAATAGGTCTATATTCATCAAAAATTGTGGCCTCCTCCATTTTAGGAATCAGAGTGATAAATATATTATTAAAGTGATAAATATATTGTTAATTTCTTTGAGGAATCTACCTTTATTCCTAGCTGCCTCTAATGCCTCTATCAGTTGTGTCACCATAACATACCAACATTTCTAAAAAACAATGGCAGCTGGAAATCTTTATTCTGAACCTTCCACATTACTTTGGATATCTTTAAAAAAAATTATTTTTTTAATAATAAATTAAAAACAAATATATAAGTCAAAGAATGCATTTATTTGATTATAATTAATTCTTTTGTTTAACATTAGTTACATTCTTTTATATCATATTTGAAAAAAAAATTACATTAGAAAGTACAACATTAATTATTATTTTTTATTGACAAAATAACATTCTTATTTATTCTTGAAAGTTTTCTTAACTTAAAAATACAAAATATAAAACATGAAATTAGAACCTACAACAAAACAAATCTTATATCATTAGTGCTCTGATTTTTCCACTGTTGATGTTTTTAGCAGGACTCAACAAGCGTAAGTATCTGATCTAACCCCATTTGAATGCAAATTTACCATACAAGCTTTTCTTTTCCTCCAAAACAGATATCTTGACTACCTTAACATTACTAGTATGATATTATTACGAAAGAAGTGAACATTATGATATCCTTCTTGTTATTGCAGAGAGAGAGAAGAGATGGCAGAGAGCATTTTAATATTGGTACTTTATATCTTGTTAGTGTTGATGTTTGTTATGGTGAATGGAGATCCGGCATGCAGTCCAGCTGGGAACTTTTGGTGTAACAGTGGGAGGTGCTGCAGTCAATATAACTGGTGTGGAAGTACATCAGATTATTGTGCATCTGGCAATTGCCTTGCTCAGTCCTAGCCAAATGAAGTGGCACTCAACCAGTCCAGTTTGACTGTATCCCGACGGAATCTTACCTCTGTATCTCCATAAGAAATCCATCAGTATAACTGTTATCTGGCAGTTTACAGAGGATTTAGGTTTGGAAATTGGAATAACAGTTTAAGAAAAACTTTGATCATCATGTGGTTGTAGTTATGTGTTCTATTCTACGGACAATTTTTTCTTCTTTACACAATCAATATGGTTTACATGAGACCTTATATATGTGTTGGAAATGCAATACAATATCATTTTCACTGTTTGAGTGATCCAAATACACTTCAAGAATTTTGGATCAGATTGCTATTCTTATATCATTCCAAATGAAAAGAGATATATTTCTTTTAATTTTAGTAATGTGAAAGTAACAACAATACATGTCATGGGACCTCAATCCACATTCTTGAAAACAAAAGCAGTGCCAACTTTATGAAGTCCACAGACAACTATATTTCTTTTAACTTTAGTAATGTGAAAGTAACAACAATACATGTCATGGGACCTCAATCCACATTCTTGAAAACAAAAGTAGTGCCAACTCACAGACAAACTTTGTTGTTGTGAACAACACGGCAACTAATTCCACCACAATTGAGGAACTGTTACAAGCGTACATTACTCCAACTCTCTAGATACACATGTTCTTCATCAGTTTATATTTAGGCTTCTCGTTGACTCATTAAACATAGACAATTTGAAAAAAACAATAACTCTTTTATACATAAAAATAAGATAATCATTTAGTATTTTGTGTGAACACAATATCATTGGAAAAAACTGAGCTTAGAATCTTATGAAGACCTAACGACTTATCATTAAAAAGCGTCCTTTATAAAATCCTCTGAAACATGTCGATTATTTATAATTTTTATTATAAATAGCTATTTATTATGATTGCTATTGGTAAAATTATAAGGATATGATAGAGATCTAGAGGGAATTTTGAACACATTAAAAAAAATAATAAATATTAGTTTTAATTTCATAGTATATCATCTATCAAAAATATTTCAATATAGAAAAAATATTGATTAGTATATATTTATATAATCTTAATTTTCTAATTAAAATATAAAAATTTAATTGTAATGGAAGAGATTGTGTTTAATTGATGATGATGAGGATGATGATGATATATTCTTAAAAATTATGTCATACATTATGGTTCAAATCTCAAAAGGATTGGATGACTTAAGAACTTTCTAGAATATAATAGCTTGTGGGGATGACAGTTATATATTTCTAAAATAATGTCATTTAAAAATATTGAAATCTCAAAAGGATTGGATGACTTTAGGGACTTCTAGAATAATATAACTTGTATCTATTTACAAAAGTGGACTATTTTTTTAGAATAATATAACTTGTGTCCATTTACAAAAGGCAAGTCAACTCTTCTAAAATGGATATATACTTTTCAATATATCATATTTGTAAAATAAAAAATTATTCAAACAAAATAAAAGATATTTTAACATTAAAAAAATAAAAAATAAAAACAATAAATAAGATTATTATATATATTCTAGAATGATGAAAAACATAAATATATAATATTTCTCACAAATTTGACTGTATTTATTAATATAATATAATTTTGAATCAATTATTAAATTCAATAAAATTGAAACTCATCTTATCTCCATCGTAATATATAGGTATCCAAACATCAAACCACTGAACCAAATAATACTCAAACTTGCTATTTACAATAAGGTGCCTCTGCCATTGTTGATTTTCTTTAAGAAGGCCTCAGCAAGTGTAGGTATCTGATCTCACCCCATTTGAATGCAGATATTACTTGACAAGCTTTTCTTTTTCCTAAATATTCAATTAGCCACAGCAGATAGCTCTACTAGCTTAACATTACTAGTATAATATTATTGCAGAAAGAAGAGAACATTATGATATTCTTCTTGTTATTGCAGAGAGAGAAGATATGGCGCAGAGAAGATTAAGAATGGAACTTTATATGTTTTTAGTGTTGGCGGTAGTTATGATGAAGGTGAATGGAGATCCAACATGCAGTCCAGCGGGGAACTTGTGGTGCAACAGTGGGCGGTGTTGCAGTGAATATAACTGGTGTGGAAGTACAGCAGATTACTGTGCATCTGGCAACTGCCTTGCTCAGTGCTGGCCAAATGCAGTGGCACTCAATCCGTCTACTTTGAAAGTAACCCAGCTGAACCTTACCTCTGCCTCTCAATAATAAATCCATGACTGCTATCTGGTTGGTTGCAGGAAATTTAAATTTTTTAAGTGCCAATAGCTTATTAGAATTAGTTAATAGTTTATTAAATAACTGGTTTAATATCAACAATTTTAATTATTATGGGGTTGCAATTACAAGATTGAGTTGTTCCTTTACACAGTATTGTCTGGAAATGCAATGCAACATCATTTTCACTGTTGTTCGTAATATCAAAAAAATTAACAGGGTGTGCCCCAGCACTGAAGTTTTTATTTTTATTGAAGTTTTAGTTATGTGCCCTGTTCTTCGATTTTTAATCTCAAAACTATGAGAGTATATTTTTGTCTGGAAAATTGTCAACCTGTTAAGTTACCTGGTTTTCAAGGGCTGTTTACGTGGCTGCAGTCAAATGAAGAGACTTCCTATAGAAAGGCGTCAACTTTTAGTATTTAATGGTTTCTCATTTCATTGCAGAGAAATCTGTTGGAGCGAAATCCGGAGCGTCCGAAGCCTTACAAAGGAAGCGACCCACAACACAATAAATAAAATTTCTCGTCTCCAAGCTTGAAGACCTTTAGTTTTGGATTGAGGGGCTTCAATTAGCAATTTGTTTTCCTTTCTCTTTTTAGCTTTGTGTCCGCCTGTCTTCCTGCTGCTCTACTTAGAAAAAGCGTGTGTTGACGGATACTGGACAGTATTCCACTCATATATTTCCCTCCACGGAAATGTTCTGTATTCTGGTCTTCTATCTTTCTTTAGTGGTTCTTTATGTAATTTTTCTTTTGCCCAAAAAATAAATAAATAAAAATTTTCAATATATATCAATAAAGATGTTTCTTTTTTTAATTGTTTTAATAAAGATCTATGCTTTTGATTCTAAAGTTCTTATACATTGAATATTCACTTGTAGATTGTCTAGTCAAATGGATTTATGATTAAATGTAGGGTTGGAATAAAATCATCTTTGGAATTGTCTCACACATTGAATCAATTAATAGATAAGAATAGAGTTATGTAATGATTGGTCCTTATTACTTTGTTCTTCTTTTCATTTTAATAAATTTTCACCACACTTTTTAATTAAATATCTTTCTTGTTTAAGAAAGAGGACATTTGGTGTCATGTGAAAATTGTTTCTTGATGGAAGGGTTTAGAATATTCCGTATTCATAATAATTCTTAGCACACTTGAAATTAAATGTGAAAAAGATAATTAAAGTTTTAGAATTAAAAATGATATAATTTTTTAATGTTCCTATACATTTGAATCAAATAAAAGTCATTACATGTTTAGATCTATATGGGAGTGTTAATTATTTATCAATACATGTTTTAAATTGAGATTATTATTTGTCTAAGTGGTAATATTTTTGTAGTTTTCAATTCCATTTATAGATTATAGTAGAATGTCAAGGTACCCATCGAAAAAGGAAATCATGACAAATGATCTCAATTATTATCATTACCCTACTTTTATCCTTGTTCTTTTTTAATAGAAGATAATAGTTATACATAGAATCTAGCAATAATACCTACTTTTATGCATGTAGAGAATTGCAACTAGATAAATTGAACATGCATAGACCTGGTTGTGCCCAGATCCAAACTTGGAGAATACATCAATATAGGAGGGACAAAGAGGAATATGAGTATGTTTGAACTTGGCTTAAAAAAAGTCTAAATCCAATTCCAAGATTCCTAAGCTTGGGTGCAAATCTAGAAAATATGCTTGAATTATCCACAAAATAGAAAATAAGGTCAAATAACTCCAAAACACATTAAATAAGAATCTTTTGGAAGATCTTAATAAAGAACACAAAATGCAATCTAGCCCAATGTAGGTTCCTAATTGCCACTTAGATATCTTGAATTCTACAATGCCAAGTTCCCATAGAAGACTAAAGCTACCAATATTAATTTAATTGTCTAACCATAGTAAGACAAGAAAAAAAGGAACAAACATTCGTTATTTAACTAAAACTTAATTATCAAGAAGTCCAGCAGGAACTTACCAATAGAAACATAGATTCATCAACAAAAATATTTTGTTGTACAATCAAACGAAACAATTATAGTAGTTCAATAATATTTTATAATATCCCATATTAATTAATAGAATACTTTTCAACAAATTACATCAAAGAATCAAATAAATCACATAATAGCACATAAAATATACAATCAACACCTACTTTAAATATTTTAATCTAACTTTTTCCATATTTAAAAATCTCAACTTTTTAAACAAAAACGTAACCAATATACTATATTAATTAAAATCCAAACACCACACAATAACTTTAGTTAAATGAAAAGAGTTTCCCATATTTTTCAACTTGTTTGTAAATACAGATATTTTTAAATGTGCAAAAAACAAAAACGAGGCGAACGCGGCCACCGTATTAAAGGCGTGTTTATGCAGGGAATTACAGCGGAGCTGCTTACATGGGACCGACCGCTATTCAACGTTCACAAGTGACTTATCCTCTCGGCAAACTTGACCGCCATTGAAAATGACAAATATATATAATTTTTTTTAAAAACAAATTTTATTAGTCGTCGGTAGAATGAAATTTCAAGCACGTGGATCTGAATCCAGACATGTATAAACACTTGTCTGTGCTCATCTACAAATTGAGTTCAAGCAGTGTGGAAAATTGAGTTCAAGCTGCCAAATCCAAAAGAAAAGAAAAGAAAAAAAGAGAAAAATGGGCCGTGCTCCCTGCTGTGATAAAATGGGGCTAAAGAAAAATATAGTGTATTTCTATATTTTTCAAATAAATTTTATTTTCAAAATAAATTAGTTAATGTAAACAATGCTTTCAATTATTAAAATATATATATATTCTAAAATAAAAACAACTCAACAAAATTTAAAATAAGATATGTTTATAAATAAAAGATGAAATAAATAAAATAATAATAAATATACAACAATAGTATAAATAGACAAGCCTAAGACAATTTGAACAAGAAAATATTTATATAAACTAAATAAGAAAATCTAATTAAATATGTGAACTTTTTCACAATAATTTTTTTCCTGACATATTGAATATTCAAATTATAAAATTTATTAAATTAATTTTACAAAAAAAATCAACTTCTATAATAAAATTGAAAGAAATCAATTGTATGTAAGATTAAAATAAAGTATTCTGTTATACCCTATATAAGTGCATAGTGTAAAAATTATAAACAACAAAACTTAATAAAAAATTATAATTTGAAAGTCATTAAAAATATTAACCTTCAAATGCTTTCAAATATTTTAACAACCTCCAAAAAAAGGACTCTTATGCTAAAATATTTTAACCAATCAAATTTGAGAAAGCAAATTTTTAGAATTTATTTTGTTAAAAAATCTGCAACTTTACTTTTAGTTATGATAAATCTGTGCTCATCTACAAATTGAGTTCATGCTGTCAAATCCAAAAGAAAAAAGAGAAAAATGGGTCGAGCTCCCTACTGTGATAAAATGGGGCTAAAGAAAAATATAGTGTATTTCTATATTTTTCAAATAAATTTTATTTTCAAAATAAATTAGTTAATGTAAACAATGCTTTCAATTATTAAAATATATATATATATATATATTCTAAAATAAAAACAACTCCACAAAATTTAAAATAAGATATGTATATAAATAAAAGATGAAATAAATAAAATAATAATAAATATACAACAATAGTATAAATAGACAAGCCTAAGACAATTTGAACAAGAACATATTTATATAAACTAAATAAGAAAATCTAATTAAATATGTGAACTTTTTCACAATAATTTTTTTCCTCACATATTGAATATTCAAATTATAAAATTTATTAAATTAATTTTACAAAAAAAATCAACTTGTACAATAAAATTGAAAGAAATCAATTGTATGTAAGATTAAAATAAAGTATTCTGTTATACCCTATATAAATGCATAGTGTAAAAATTATAAACAACAAAACTTAATAAAAAATTATAATTTGAAAGTCATTAAAAATATTAACCTTCAAATGCTTTCAAATGCTTTCAAATATTTTAACTCCTTTAATAATACTTCTAAGTGAATGTTAAATGACACTCGGATAATAAAAGTGCTTTTGGACTTGCCAAATGTCATCTTCTATAGAAGATCTTCAACTTTTAAATTGAATTATTTTTAATGTTTGTTGGCGTATATGATTTTGTAAATAAATTATTTGTATTTGTAATTTTTTCCTACAAGTTCTCGAAAGATTGTTTAAAAGGAAATTTACTTCTTAAATAAATTTGCTTAAAAGTTATGTTTAATTGATTAAAGTTTTAAATTTTTATTATAGATATTTAAGTATAAAAATATATGTAATGTTGAATTTGTATTTTATAACATATATTCCGCATACAAATTGCATACCCAATTGCAATTACTAGTATTATATCATTTCAAATGAAAACGAACAACAAGTCCTCAATCCACATTGTTGAAAAAAAAAAGTGCCAACTTTATGACGTCACAGACAAAATTTGTTGTTGTGAAGAACATGGCAATAAATTCCACCGCGATTGAGAAAGTTCATGCTCTGTTTCCATCAAGACCAGCTGTTACATGCATACATTACTCCAACTCTCTAGAATATTGTTAAACATTCTCTATAAAATCCTCTGAAAGTAACAACAATACATGGGTGATGGGACCTCAATCCACATTCTTGAAAATAAAAGTAGTACCAACTTTATGAAATCACACAGAAACAGTGGCAACAAATTCCACCACGATTGAGAAAGTCTGTGCTCTATTTCCATCAAGACCAGCTATTACATGTGTACGTTACTCCAACTCTCTAGATGCATATGTTCTTCTGTCAATTTATATTTATGACATTTTGTTGACTCACTAAACATAGACAAATTGAAAAAAGCAATAACTCTTTTATACACAAAAATAGATAATCATTTAGTATTGTGTGTGAACACAATATCATTGGAAAACTCTGAGCTTAGAATAAGATGATATGGTTATTCCTTTTTGCGACCTCGTGGCTTATTATGTGGGACCTGAATTTGGACTGTGAGGATGCGAGGATGTTAGACATGGCACTTAATGGGGTTTCTTCACTATGTCACTATGGGGTTAATAAATTGGTATGGTTGCATGTTGTGAAATTGAGAGGGGTACTGACACCAATTGAAGACCTCTAACCTCACATCCTCACTAGCCTAAATTACAGTTAATAAATATGGTTGTGAGCTTGTGATGAAATGAATTGATAACCCAGGTTGGGAAAATCCAACCTCATGACACTTTATGTAGGTTACTCAAAACTACTTGACAATATATTAAAAAAATAAATTATGGTAGGAAGGATATAAAAAGAGATGTCATGACTGATGGAATATTATAGTTTCCAATCTAAAAATCATTCCGTTGCTAGAAAATCATTCACTTAGCACCCAACCTTTTGAGTGTCGCATTTAACTTGCTATAACCAATGGAAAAGACCATAATGACAGGTCTTGCAACTATTGGGATAGGTGAAAATCTTGGGATATATGTTGCTTCATTTTTTTTCAATTTAAAAGTGTGAGCCATAGCTTAATTACAAGAAGGGTAAATGCAAAATGAGTTATGTGTGTTTTCTTAATTTGGGTTGTTTATGATTGGAAGGGAGTGTTTCTTTGTTTGAGTTCTAAGGATGGGTCTTATTAAGTATACAGAGGGATTTTACTATAAGAAGAAGGGGTTAGACCAAGCTATGTTGTAGGAGATATACAAGGATCATGGAGGTGAACCAATTGATAATACATTTTATTATCATAGAGATATTGAAATTGTCTTTGGTTATCGTAGAGATACTGAAAGCTTTGGAAAAAGATGAAAACTCTAGGTAGAGCCTACAAATAATTCCAATCTCTCATCTTACTACTTTGGTTCCATTTGCTAGAATGGAGGTAAAGAAAATTCTGGGTTTAGACACAAAATATGGGAGTTTGGAATGATTTTGTTCTCCTTGTGTTATATTTTCAAAGACATCTCCCGTGAGGGAAGATGGTGAGAATTTTGCATTCATGCATGTTCTACCTCTATAACCACCCATGGGTGATAATGGAATGGATCACATGCCTATTTGGATCACAAGTCTGGTGATAATAAGCACTCCATTGCCTCCTCTCGACCCTAGTCTGCAAGAAGTTTCACTCAAGGACACAAATAGAGGTAACAACCTTTATTTGGAGAATGTCTTCTATGATCGGCTAGTGACAGTTGGTACCATAATACAAAAGGAATACTCTAGAATGTATCTTGTTGCATTCCTTGTGTCTATAAAGGAATACCCAGGCCAATCTTATGGGTTCTAAAAATTCTTTGTACAAGGACAAGTAGAATAGTTTATGTAATAGGTCCTTTTGTAGAAATATGAATGACAAAGTATTGTATTAACTGAAATGTATGAATACTTCTGAATAAATTAATTAAAAATGTCATTTGAAGATTGTCTCCTAATCCATCTTCTTTCTATTACATAAGTTTGTTTATTCAAAATAGTTGAATTTGTCTTCATGATAATTTCATGAATGTATAATGTGTTTATTAGTTTTCTTCAAGGAAGAGATTAAATCCTTTTAGATGCATTATAGTGATTTGGGGAATACAACAGTGATTTCATGAGTGTAAACTAAGGTGTTAAATGTAAAAAGTGTATGTATAGTGTAAATCTGATGATAATATTGGTTATGTAGGATTACATATATGCTAGGCATATTCAGTAATCTTAATCTTGTGTCTCGGTGAGAAGTTAAATATAAAGTTGGATGTGTCTTATATTTTTTTACTCTATTGCTCTATAGGTTAAGCACTGGTCTAAGTCATGTTAGAATACTATTTGGAGACCACACTATTCCATAAATTTGAAATCATTTTACTTTGTGTTGTTTATTTCATAGTAAATTATTTTCATTCTCAGTAAGGAAGTGGAAGCTATGGTGAGAACTCTATTTTGTGACTATTCTTGGAGCCATTGGAACTTTTTTCTTTGACTGTTCCTGTAGCCATTGGAACTCTGTTCTTTGACTGATCCTGTAGGCAAAGAAAAATAGAGTAACTTCTTATTTGTTTTCTAAGAACTATGTTTTAGTTATCTATTTCAGTCATGTTTAGTTGTTGATTCATGTTTAGTACTCATGGTATTTCTCTTTAAGAATTTTTCTTCAATACTATTTCCTTTCTATCTCTATGTTTGTATGACTACTAGTGAGTTCTAGTGCACATACAGTGCTGACCCATTTCATGTTCACATCTTTGGATTGATAAATAAATGAGCCTTCATGATGAGTAAAATAACTACTTAGGTTGGGGTCCCATGGAAGGGGGCTTTCTTCAAGGAAGAGATTAAATCTTATTAGATGCATTATGGTGATTCAGGGAAACTAGTAGTGATTTCATGAGTTTAATATGAGGTGATAAATTAGAATTTTTTTGTTAGGCATGAACTCTTCAAATACTTCTATATATAAATCTCTACATATAATGTTGAAATAATATGATATAGAAAATACAATACTAGTGCTTAGTCTAATATTTTGAGGCAATGGATCTATTGGGAGTGAACTTTTCTACCTAGTGAAGAATTTAGATAGGGTCAAATATATGGTTTGAACTATTGGAAATACATTTTTTTTGGAACTTGGATGTACTAATTTTATTTTGTATTAGTGCTAGGTTTTGTCATTGATGACAACATATGCTTAAGTGTTCATGATAAACAGAGATTATATACATCCCAGGCAGTTATCAAGACAATGAAGTCACAGGTTGATGTATTTTGGTATGCGAGATTAGTTTTGTATGCGTGGATGAGTATATATATCATATCTATGTTTGATGGATATTATATTCCATTTTGGATGAGTTATAATTCATTTGGTGAATATTGGTAGTAGACCAGTGAATACGAATCATTAATAGTGATAGTCTATGGCATATTTTCCATATCATTTTTGTGAAGTGGAATCACCATTCGCGAGATTGGATCATGGTAGAAGACTTGTTAGTGCATCTATGTTCATGATAGCAAGGCATTTAGATTATTTTTTAATAGTCGATATTGCATAATGTACAACAATTTTTTTTGGCAGCCGACTATGTTGAGGAAGTGTGTTGTTGTTCACTGTAAAATGTAATATATGTATTATTATCATGTAACTGATAATAATTTTTATCTGATCGAGATGATGATGAAGACATACCAATATTAGAGGTATACATGATGTTAGAATGATTAGATTAGTTATAGTCTTGTCATTGATGTCAAACAATTGATTTTCTAGTTTATATTATGTTGTCATATCATTTGGTAATGATATTGTATGCACCCTAAAATGGTCGCCTAGACTTTGGGCCCCCATTCAGCAATTTATCAAATCCATGAATCAATATTTTCAAAAATCAGCATTTTTCAATAATATCAATTTTCTTGATCAAATCTTATTTTATCATTTATTCGATTATTCCTTGGGCTAACCATTTTATCCTAAGTCTTTATTTATTAAAAGGAATATTTCCTCCCCTTTTATTAAATAAAAAGCCCCCACTTTTCCTCTTATCCTAAGTTGCACAAATAAAGCATTATTCTTATTTTATAAAAAGGAGAAAAGCACTTTTTGTCTCATATGGACACAAAAATCAACTCTTATTTTCTCATTGGAGGATATTTGTGCACATGGATTGCTCCTCTTTGATGCTCCACCCTTGATTAATTATTTTGCCTCTTAATCTCCATGGTCCATTTCTCCTCATTTCCTATAAAAGAAGAGCTCTCTTCCTCATTTTAGGTCATTCACTTTTATGCTAACTTTATGCTAGAGGAGTTCTTGAAGACTTTGAAGCTTTTTGGAGATCATTGTTGCATCACATCTTGGCTTTCTTCATTTCTTCGTAGTTTAGTTTTTATTCTTGCATAGTAGCTTCATATTTCATGCTTTCATAGTTTAGATTTCCTTTCATGCTTTAGAATAACTCATCTAGTTTAATAGGAGGGATTGTAAGACTTGTACTTTCCTTTCATAGCCTAGTTTGCACTTTCATTTTCATAGCATAGCTTGCATGTTTGCATACTCATATTAATCTAGCTTGCATTGCATTGCATTCATAGTGATTCTTGGGGATATTGGCATTCTTGTCCTTGTCTCCACTTGAATCTCTCATTGTGTGGTTGACTAGCAAAGTCATTAAGTTTATTAGCTCTAGCTGAGAGAAATTTTACAATCTTGCAACTCCATACATAGAGAGATATGGATCGATTTTTGAGACCTCATTCTTGAGTGTTCTTGATTGTAATGATTCATAGAAGTGCACTATTTTGTGTGTACATTTTTGGTGCCCACCGTGGGGCAGAGTAGATTAGCTTTGTCCTTTAGTTTTGCACTTTTCGTCAAGTTTTCAGTAATTTTTGAGCTTAATTCACGGTCTCTGGTTTTCTGTCTGAGAGTATTGCGCAATACTTGTAGGAATATTGCGCAATAGTTCTCTGTACACACACACAATACTACACCTATCGGAAGTATCGCCTGTATATTGCAGAAACTCTCACCTGGTCTCGGATGAAGTATCACCTGGTATAGGGAGAAGTATCACCCAGAAGTAAACTATTGCCCAGGTATACTAAAAAGTATCACGCGATACTTTTGGTGTCGGTACTATTGACTGTACCCAGCAGTGACTTGTCTTTTTGAATCTTTTGGGCTGAGTTTAGATTTAATTAGTTTGCTGGTTTAGTTCACTATGGTTAAGCAGAGTTTAGTTACAGATTTCATTTGGATTTTGGGATTTTTCTAACCTTGTGGGCCTAACAAGTTGTGCTTGTAGGTGCTCTCATTTCTTGAAATATTTTGCCAAAAGAACGCATGTCAAAGCTTCAAATGCACAAGGGCTACTAACGGTTTTTGTAGGGCTGCCCAAAGCATAAAAACCCAATCAAGTGTGCTTGTTTTTATTTTCATTTCAAGTGTGGCAATCTACTAGTTGTTTCCTTTAGTAGGCACATAATATCTTGTGGAAGAAATTTTGAGATGGTAGAAGTATGCTCTTCACCCTTGTGGTGAACCAGAAAATCTTGACCCATCTTAGAATTTTGGAAGCAAGAGGGTAATTGAACCTTTGCTTGGTGTGTTTGGGAGAAAGCTTTGAGATAAAGGAGTATGTTCTTCACCCTTGTGGTGAAACAAAATCCTTGAACCTCATAAGTTGATCCATTTTTTGTTTAGATCTTTAGAATCCTTTAGTAGGCCTGCTCTTGAGCAATCAAGAGGAATGACCCAAGTGGGGACAAGCTTATTGCCGGCTATTCTGACCCACTATAAACTCAAGGCTATCAAGCACACAAAACCTTGGTAGACGTAGTTCTTGTCTTCGCTTGATGTGAGTACTTGTGGGATTGTGACCATGAGGAAAATATTGAGCAAGAATGCTTAAGGTACTCTTGAGGCCACGAGGTTCGTTACTTGCCACAAGGTAAGGAGTCCCTTTGGGGAGCAAGAGGGGTACTACAAACAGAAGCCCTTATTAAGAACCATAGTTAGAAGCCACCCTATTTTGCCTCTTAGCTTCTTGCTGCAAGGATTGATCCAAGTGGAATAATCTGGATCACCTCAAGATACTCACCATATGTGTTCCTTTGGTTGTGTCTTTGGCACTTCCATGGCAAAGCCAACATCTATTGTGGGTAACCACTTTGTGTGAGGCAAGGGGACATCAAGTTGTGGGCCAAGTTGATAAGTATTGAGCCTTGAGTTTCTAGGATAGATATTGCTTGAAGTGTCTTCGATTGTTTAATACCAGTGTTAACATTCTTGAACATTCAAACAATCGGTAGTATTCATAGGGTGTTTTTCTATTTTGATATCACAAGTGTTTGTCTTGGCAAGGTTGCTTTTGCCCTTGTTTCAAGTGTTTTAAGACATGTTTGATCCCTTACTATTTGCAAACCTGTCGAATTTTTGATGATATTGTGATTGAGATCGAAAACATCAACCCTCAAACTAAAATTTTTGATCAAATAGACCTGAAAACACATATTTCACACAATTCTGGTCAAGAGTCGTATAAACTAGCAATAGTATCACCTACTTTGAGCAGAAATATCACGCGATAGTTCATTCCTGCTGGGCTATCACCCGACCTGCCTGGAATCTATCGCCTGGTGAAAGGCGAAGTATCACTTGGTTAGCCTGGAAAGTGTCACCTGAGAATTTTCTGCTGTATACTTGGTTTTAGTCATTTCGCAGTTGCTTTTAGTTGGCTATGTCTTTAAGTAGGTAACTTATCTTGCCGCTGGAAGCCTATCTTTATTCTGAATTTCTATTTTTAGCCCTCTAGGGGTAGTGTCATTTGATTTACCAAGTCACCTCGAGAAGAATTATCAGGTTAGAAGATTATTCCTAGTGAGAAAGTACATCTCTAGAGTTGTTAGTAACATTCTTGGAGAATTTTAGTTCTCTTTTTGTCCAAATCATTTCCATTCAAATTCAATTTTAAATTATACAATTTGGCTAAGTCCATCCTCCTGGTTCAAACGTGCAAGGATATTGATCCTTTGATTTAAGCACCTCTTTGACAGTGTTGGTAACACCTTTTGTAATTTCTATCTTACCATCTCTTTTTTTTCTTTCTTTTTTTGGACATTAGAGAACTTTGATTATCCTAGTTTAGTGTTGACACTTTGAGAGGTCACCTTATCATCAAGAATCCTTTTCTTTCATGTCAGTTACAACAAGGTACCAAGTGAATCAAGGGAAATGACCCTCGATTGTCTTTAATCAGTTACCCTTAGTTAAGACTCGTCAATAGCGAAAGGGGAAAGAGCCCATTTTTGATCAATCTCCTAAGAGTGAGTCTGAGGTTTGTTTTGACCCAAAGAGTAATCCTAGTGAATTGAGTACCTTTGTAGCACATTTTTCATCGAATATGGATATGAGTTATACCTTGACCAAACAACAAAGAGAAATAATAGATCAATCACTTGGTGACATTTTTCAGAGACATAGGAGAAACATGTCATTCGAAGATGGCAATCAACCTGACTCACCTCCTATTAATTCAAGATATCTAGATGCTCAACAATGAGCTGAAAGACATTATGCACAAGCTCATCAAGATGCACAGTCACAACATGAGGACCAAAACAACCAATCTTATGACATCATGTGAACGCAACTAACTTGTTCAACCATTCAAGACCAAGTTCCCCACTAAAAACAACTTCAAGATATACAAGTGAGAGGCTAAAAAGAATTGAGCGGGAAAAATAGGCTGCAGAAAATGAACGAGCTGCAAAAGAAGAAAAACTTAGGCTTCGAGAAGAGGAACAACGAGCCTTGTTGGACATAGAGAGAAAATAATTCCAAGAGGAACAAGATAGGATATTGGCCTAACAACTCAACAATCAATCCAACAACAAGGGTACCAATAGTGGAACCAACTCTCCACCATCAACTCCCTCGGCAACTCCAAGAAGTAGAAGGAGGTCAAGGACCCCTTCAAGATCACCTAGTACTAGAGGAAGAAGGAATTCTCGACATGCACATTATAGGAGACACACACCTCCTAGACTATCAAGAGATCCCTCCCAATGAGCACATCACGGCTCTCAACATGGAGGAAGTAGTGCCAACTTTGATACTCATGATTTTATGAGAATGCAACAAGAGCCACTATTTCGAAAATATGTGGAAAAATATTTTGAGAAAAATAAGGATTAGTTCTTGGAAAGTCTAATCAATAAGGGTGCAAAAGTCCCATACAACTTTGATGTGGACAGAAAAATTAAGAAGAAAAACCTTTCAACTGATGAGGTGATTAAGCAGATGTAAAAGACTATGGAGAAAATGATGGCTCTAAAAAATACCTTCAACTTGAACTCCATATGTCCCAATCCCATTGACAAGAGTGTGGTTATGGTAGATTTTCCTAGAAAGGTTGAAATCCCCACATATGACAAATATGACGGTAGTGGTGACCCCCATGACCATGTATGACAGTTCTATATCATGAGCTTTGAATTTCATCATGAGGACTCCTACCTTATGAGGTTATTCCTGAGGAGCCTTAAAGGCCAAGCTATGGAGTGGTTTACTAACATTACCCCTCCTATTAAAACATTCAAAGAACTTGTCCAAAGGTTTGTGCAGCACTTTGTAGATAATCCATCAAGGTCGGTCACCATGCTTGATTTGTGCAAGCTAAAACAAAATCAAGGGGAACCCTTTGTGACATTTTTACAAAGGTGGAGATGCTTATGCTCCAAATATTCTAGGACCATCCCTAAGGAAGAAAGGATTGATATAATTGTGATCAATCTAGTGCCAGAATTAAGATATGAAGTTAGAAAAATGGTCTTTAATTCTTTTGACACTATGGTAGAAACTACATGTCACATCGAGGATGTTCTAAAAGAATAAGGTATTTTGGCCAAACAAAGTAACAACAATAATGGCCCAAACAATAACAACAACAATAAGGATAAAAAGAACTCATATTGGAACAAAAATAAGCAAGTAGTCAATGATGGAGTCGTTGACTCTCCACAACCTAAGGAACAAGGAGTTCTTAATCTATCTAATGCAGTTCAAGCTATGAAGCTGTTGAAGCTACAGACATCCTTAGATCATCAAGAGCACAAGCCCAAGTATCAAGATAAACCTAAGTCAGGAAAGAGGCAATTCAATAAGCTTGGAGACTCTTATGCAGATATTTTTAAGACCTTGATTGCTCATAATTTGGCACAACCTCAGGATCCTACAAAGTTTCGCATACCGGATCCTAAACCTTATTGGTGGAATGAGAAAGCTTACTTTGTATACCACAATGGGATTGGACATGACATTGAAAATTGTTTTAAACTTAAACATCTTGTTCAAGACCTTATTGAGACTGGGAAATTATAGGCTAATGGGTTGACCACAAATGTAGACCGCAAGGCCTTTAAGGAGCCCTTGCCTAAGTATGAGAAGGGAGAGACTTCTAAAAACAAGAATGGAAAGGCCGCAATCAATTATACCTATACAGCTACAAAAAATGTCATAAATATGCTTGAAGTTGTGGACAATGATGTCAACATGATGAGGGGGAAAGATCCCTATGGTTATGATGTAAACTCGCCTCCTATATTTGATGAAGGACCTGTTGTTGTGCTTAGGGGTCCTCAATCTCGAAGGTCATCTCAGCCTCTCAATGTTGTTACTAGGAGTCAGTCCCAAGGTCCTATTATCATTAAAGGTCCTAATTCTAGAAAATCCAAGCAACCAGTGTCCAAAACTATTCCTCCCAAGTCTGCAGTTGGTCTTGATATGAGTTACAACCTTGTTGATCAGTTATAGTGAACGCTAGCGCAAATTTCCATTTTTGAGCTCTTAGAATTGTCTCCTAGACACAGGAGTGTCCTTGAGGATGCCTTGTGAGCCACTAATGTTCCTAATGACATAGATGTCAATCAATTCCAGAACATGGTCAATCACCTTGCTAGCCCTCATTACCTCACATTTTCAGAAGAGGACGATAAAGCATTAAGTCATCTGCACAATTTGGCCCTTCATATCGAGGTCATGATCCACAAAACCTGTGTTAGGCACGTGTTAATAGATGGGGGTGTTGGGCTTAATATTTTCTCTTTGAGTCTATTGAAAGCTTTGGGATATTCTAAGCAAATAATTAACACTAGGAAGAAGATCACAATTAAAGCCTATGATGAAGCAGAGCGAAGCTCTAAGGGATTGGTTGTTCTTCCTATTAGGATCGGTCCTGTGGGAAAGGACATTTTGTTCCAGATTATTGATGCCAGACCTTTGGCATATAATATCTTGTTGGGTAGGCCATGGATTCATGACATGCAAGCAGTGCCATCTACCTACCACCAATGTGTTAAGTTCCCTTACAATGGAGTTGAAGTATGCATACCAGGGGATAGCACATTATCTGTTAATGTGATTTCAACTGGCTCTCATGTCCCTTTGAATAGAGAGGCTGATAATTTTGATGCTTCTCTTGAATAGTGTAAGAGTAAGTTTAAGTCCATAGACCTTGGCACGGGAGACTACCAAATGGATTCCTTCACAAAAATTCCAATCTCGCCTAGGTCTTATGGAAAACCTTCACCTGAGAGGAAACCTTCATCCTCAGCTATGACCTTGTTTGGAAAGTTTGTAGAGTCCTTAGTACCTATTCATGAGGAGAAAGAGGAGGTAGCCATTAGAGATTGGACTTATAGAGAAGAAAAGTATCAACACAATGAGAATTTTGCACCATCTCCTAAAACCTACGGGAGAGGGTATACTTTGGTTAAAAACATGGGCTACCCAGGTCATGGCCCTCTCAGTCATAGGTTAGATGCCAATGCTGAACCACTCAACCATGCTCTTTTTGGTCGTAGGACTAAGTCAATAGTTGGCCTAGGCTTTGATCATGAAAAGAAGACAAGTGTCCCTATCCTAGCTGCGATGGGCAGTGACAGTGACTTAGATTATGCACCCAATCTTCAAAACTAGCAAGACATGATTGATGATTGGGTGCCTTCCACCAATCTCCTTTGGGTAGATTAAGATGATTCAGTAGCTAAAAATACAGACACCAGAGAAGGTGCTACCCTTCACAATCTTGAAGCTTCTACATCAAGGCATCCCAAGCCTTCTTGGTGTAAACATCCCAGTAGAGATTCAGAAACAGATTCGCATGAGTTCGAGTGGGACTCTCTTTCAGATGAAATAGTTGATTTGGACATGGATGTTGTCCATACCTATAGTACTCAACCTGATGTGACCAACGAGCCTAGTGTAGGACTAGAAGATTGGACTCCTAGAATTGCCTTAGTGGATGATGCTTCGTTTGGTAGGACGAGTCTTAATTCAGGTATCTTAGAAGGAGACTTGATAGATCCTAACTATGCAATCACCAGAGATAATGCCTTTCATATCAATAATGTTGAACTAGTCATTGACCTACCCCTTGTAAATTGTCATTTGATTGATTGGTCACAACTTTGTCAAGAGCCTCAGCTCCTCACTTTTCACAATGACTACGAGATAGCCTGCTACTTGAATGCTCTTGAACCTGTAGTCTCTTCCACCAGTGAACCTACTACAAGTATGACAGAGCTGGATATTAAGTACCTCAGTCAAAAAATATAAGAAATGAAACAAAAGAAAAATGGTTCTGATGGTGAAAACCACTTTGTGGTGGTGTCAGAACCCAAAATAGTAAAAATAAAAGACGTATCCGAAGGTGAAAACCTCTTTGAGGCGCCTAAGGATCGGGTACTTAATAACCTGCCGAGTTATTTTCAAGACAGGTCATCAATTCTTATTGAGCCTACACAACCAATAAATTTGAATACAGAAGAGGCCCCACAAGTGATACATCTAGCTCAGTCTCTATCAATGTAAGAAAAAGAGGCATACACAAAGTTCTTACAAAAGATGAAAATCAATTTTGCTTGGACATATTCAAACATGCCAGGGCTTGACACTAATCTCATTATGCATCACTTATCTATAGCTCCAGGAATTAAACTAGTAAAATAGAAGTTGAGGAAAATGCATCCTCACATAGCTCTCCTTGTTAAGGTTGAGTTAGAAAAGCTCTTAGGAGCAGTATTTATTAGAGCTATTGACTATGCCGAGTGGATCTCAAATGTTGTTCCAATTTCAAAACATGATGGGTCCATTCGTGTATGCACAGACTTTAGAGATCTTAACAAATCTTGCCCAAAGGATGACTTTCCACTCCCTAACATAGACATGATAGTGGATATGACTTTGGGCTATGAGATATACTCTTTAATGGATGGTTTTTCCAGTTATAACCAAATAAAAATAGCTCCTAAGGATCAAGAAAAGACAACCTTCACATGTGCATGGGGAACCTATTGTTGGAACGTCATGCCATTTGGGTTAAAAAATGCAGGAGCCACATACCAAAGAGCTATGACCACAATATTTCATGATATGATGCATAAAAACATGGAGGATTATGTGGATGATACCTTGGCCAAGTCTAAGAAAAGGGATACACACCTAGAAGATTTGGAAGTAATTCTAGATCGAATGGAGTAGTTTCAATTAAGATTGAATCTGAAAAAGTGTGCATTTGGGGTTAACTCAGGTAAACTTCTAGGATTCATAATTTCAGCCAAAGGAATAGAGGTGGATCCCAAAAAGGTTCAAGCTATATTAGATATGCCACCTCCTAAGAACACTAGTCAGATGAGAAGCCTTCAAGGATGACTCCAATCCATATGGAGGTTTATTTCATAGCTTGTAGATAGAGCACAACCATTCAACAAGACATTGCATAAGGGAGCCACATGTGCTTGGAATGAGGATTGCCAAAAGAGCCTAGATCAAATAAAGCAATACTTGGCTAATCCTCCAATTTTAATGCCTCCCATCCCAGGAAAACCATTAATTTTGTACATCTCAGCGACATAATCTTCCTTGGGGGCATTTTTGGCTCAACTTGATGATACTGGGAAGGAAAGAGCCATCTACTACATTAGTCATACTCTAGTATCTTATGAGATCAATTATAATAGTATTTAAAAGTCTTGTCTTATGGTAGTGTTTGCTTCCCAAAAGTTATGACACTACATGCTTGCTCATACTATACATCTTGTTGCAAAAATTGATCCTCTTAAGTATTTTCTTAGTAAGGCTACTATCACAGGTAGACTTGCTAAGTGGATGATGGTTTTATCAGAATTTGATATAGAGTACATTGAGCGTAAGGTTATAAAAGGGAAAGCTATTGCAGATCAACTTGTTGATTTCCCAATCAAAGATAGCATGCCTATTCAAGTGGAATTCCTAGATGAGCATATCATGTACATGAGCACGTGCACTTGGAAAATGTTCTTTGATGGTTCAAATATGCAAAATGGAGCAGGAGCTGGAGTATTGTTTATTTCTCCTCATGGGTACTGTTGCCCTAATTTTCCTTCCATTCAAATTTGGCCTTGGTTTTTTTTTATGTCAGACCTTCATCTCCTCAGTTCTATGAGAAGCTCCAAAAAATTCATGGCTTTATCTATTCCCCCCTGGTCTCCGCAACTATTTTTAGGTCCCTGGCTAGGTGAAAACTCCTTAAAAATTCATAAATATAGTCGTTGGGTCAAATAAACCCCTAAGGCCCTAGCCTTCATTCTATTTCATCATTACCTTTTTGGTCACTTAAGTTCCATCAATTTCCATGTGCACAATTTAATCCTTTAGTCACCAAATCTCTGATTCTCGGTGGTCAAAGCACTAACATTTAGCGATCCTGCAAGCGGTTACCTTTTGAGTTGGCGGTCTCTGCTTAATGGCTAAAATCAAGATTCTTCATCTGACGGTTGTCGAATGATCTCATGGCCTCAAAATATTCCATGAGATCTTGCGA
The DNA here is from genome assembly GCA_027943335.1 of Chamaecyparis obtusa. NCBI lineage: Eukaryota > Viridiplantae > Streptophyta > Pinopsida > Cupressales > Cupressaceae > Chamaecyparis > Chamaecyparis obtusa. Next base: position 523,266 of record BSBK01000693.1, read on the forward strand.
CGACCATCGATCTTCCAAGTCTGTAGTGCTTCAAGCTTGTGTGGGTCCATTGCCATGTCATCCTATGTGGAAGCTCCTGATTGGCTGAAGGGTTGTGATGTGTAACCTTGTCAGAGCAGGCCTGACAGACTATGCTCAGATGATCCTACGACTAGTGCATAATCTCATGGGTTGTGTTAGAGTCATGAGATCATGCACCGACCATCAGTTTCACTTTGTTGTCAAAGCCTTGTGGGTGGGTCCTCATTTTCTGATGTGCTCATCTTCTATTGGTCCACATGGCAATGACTGGGATGTTTCAGTGGGGCCATGTCAAAGTCTCTAGAGGGATGTCAAAAGGATGAAGATCGATGGCTGGTGTATCTTCACGAAGGGATTTTTTGACACATACGATCATGCACCCACCATTCAATCTTCCAAGTGTTCAGGTCTCGTCAGTGGCTCCAGTGCTAGGTCAGGGTGATGTGCTCAATTTTCATTGGTCGAAGTAAAGAGAAAATCTGTGGGACCGTGTTGCCAGGTATGCTGACTTGCTCAAATGTGATTGGTTGCCACGTGTTGATGAAGACTTCCAAGTGGACCGATGTGTCAGTGGGGTCATGGCTTAATGAAGATCTATGGTGGGTGTATGATCTAAAGGAATATTCAGCGGTCATGAGATCATGCGCCCGCCATTAGATTGGAATCTCAGTTTGAGTGGGTCCATTGTCAGAGCTTGCTAAAGTGTTTTGTTGATGGGGCGGTCAGCGCGAATGAAGGATTGCCAAGTGGTGAATGGGCCCAAGGTTAGAAAACATTAAACGAATCAGTGACTAAAGGGTTATCTCATGTTTTCCAAACTTAACTAGGGTCAGTTAAAACAATTAGCGATCCTGCGACCAATGAGAAAGAGGTAACCTGAGGTGAACTTGAGGTTAATTCTACAGACGAATGGTTCCTGGGTAAATAAGATGATCTAACGGTCATGTTTTAAAAGGAAAATGAGATTCAAAAATTGGTCGTCGATGGAGGAAAAGTATGGCGCCACCTGCTAGCCGTTAATATTTAAATTCAAATTTATTTCTTTGCAGGGTTTTGGCTAGGTTTTGATCCAATAGTTGTTTGCGACAGAATGGGTAGATAGAATTTGTGTCTTCAAGATGTCTACAGTTGAAAGAGGATGATGATAGGAATCTTGGTGGCTGTCTTTGGTCATTTTTTATTTTCTGAGAGTACCAAATCAATGCATTCATGGCGGGCCAATTTGCAGAGAGGTAAATGAGTCTGAGTTGCTTGTCTGTAGGCTGATTGTAAAGCACAAGGAGGGGCACTCAAAGAAATATCTGATCAGCTATGATTTTGTAGAGATATATTTATGGTCAGACTTGGTGGGGTTAGGGTTTGATTATTATATGCAAGATTATGTAACCCTAGTTAGGTTTTTCTCCCACTTGTTTAGAGGAGGATGTATATATTGTATTTTTAGAGCTTTTGAAGCTCAGAGTTGGACAATTGTAAAAGAAATTCATCTTTTCTTAAGGGTCATCTATGGTATCATTTCTACCCTCTTGCTTATATAGTTTTAAATCTTTCATTGATTATCCAAACATTGCAGAGGTATTTTGTGACAATTCTGCATGTCCCTCTGCTTCCTTGTTTGGATTCTCTCTTAGTGAATTGAAGTATATGTTTGTTTTCAGTGATATTTAGGGTTTCTGATCCATCTCATTTTTTTTAATTATGTGTGTTACTATGTTTGATTTTATTTGACGGCTCTTGTGGGTATACTTCAACCCCCTGACCATCTTGTCTCAATCCTACACCGAGTTGTAGAAGTGAATGTCTGCTTGCAGGTCATAGGTTGTGTCTTATGTTCAGGCCCTCCTATGAATCACTTATGCAAGCTTATTCAGTGAGTTATGATCTCCTAGACCTAAGTCCTTCATTGGTCTCACCCCTCTATGCTACAATTCACACCCTAATTTTGGTGTATCACCTAGTAGGTAGTTTGCTTTCACTATTTTCCCTTTCCAAGCATTCCTTCTATCCCTTTCCCTCAAAAGTTTACTTTTCCTGTCTAGAAGCAAATTAAGGTGATTATCCAAGAGGAAATAGCCTAGAACCTAGAGGTCTCATCTCAGTTAGCATAGGTCCCACACTTGGAGATGATTCTCATGTTATACTAGGTTATCAAGACTATGAGCGCTTGAAACAAGGGTGCAAACTTAGTGTATAACAATTCTGGCACACCCGGTGGGACAAACATCAAATTAAAGTCCAAAGGTGCTCCTGTTGGTTCATCTGCAAAAGAATTTAAAAATTTCAATACACAAGGACTATCAGTATAGACTCAAGCTCAAGGATACCCCACCTTGGTGCCAGTGTATAACAATTCTGGCATGCCTGGTGGGACAGTAAAAGAATCAGATTCATGTTAAAGTTATGCTATCTCTGATATACAAATTGCATAACATAGACTTTTAGAAGTTGTTCTATCAAGTATATATGGAGACTCCACTAATTTCAAAGGTCCAAGCCAAGCTTGTTCAAGGTTTATGAGAAAGATTGAGACTAGAAGCTCAAAGCCTACCCAATTTTTAGAGTTACCCTCAAAAAGAAGCTACAAAGGAAGGTCAACTCAAAGAACATCCCCTGTAAGGAGAGTTCAATCAACACCTCCTAATACCTCAGAGAGGAGACCTTTCCACTTTCATTCTAGAAGAAGAGGTAGATCTCTAACTAGAGATCTAGAAGAGGATTCAAATCTAGCAGCAAATACAGCTCATATAGTTGTTAATCTTCATATTCCAACTCCTACAATGGCTAGACAATTTACCTTTGCACCTTTCAACCAAGGGAGTCCCTTGGTATTTTCTCAACATCATGATGTGCCCTTGGTGGCACTAAAGAGTATACCTAATTTCACTGGTGAAGGGCAGACAACTGCTTTTGAACACATAAGAGATGTGAACACCATCTACAACATACACAACATAACTCAAGAAGATGTGGCCACAAAGTTATTAGAAGCCTCTCTAAAAGGTAAAGCTCTTGAATGGTTTAAAACTTTAACTTTTGGTTCTATTACTTCATGGGATGAATTAGGAGATGCATTGAGTAAGCATTTTGAGGATAAATCAGATAACTTGTCTCTAGTTGAGCAGTTAACAACCATTAAGAGAGACCCTCAAGAACAGATGATAGATTACAATAGTAGATTCCTTAAAACATGGAATAGAATTCCAATTTCTATGAGACCATGAGTTGCCCATGCTTTTCTATATTACTTACAAAGCTTGAATGGTCAAAATTTTGTCATGATCCAGTCTATGGGTGGTACTTCCTTACCCTAAGCTTTTGACATAGCTATCAGGGCCGAAAATTGTTTAATCCAAGCAGGCATGATTGCTAGAAGGCCTCCTATGCCCATCTTCCCTAGCCTTCAGCCCACTGCACCTACACAAGTACCCCCATTTACCCCTATTCCCACCATATTAGCACCTCAGGCTAGTACTAGTGGTCAAGAGCTAACAGCTAGTTTCTCTCAAGAGTTGTAAGAAATAAAGAATAGCCAACAAAGTAGTCAACAAGAAATGACAAACTTGTTGCAGACCTTAACTAAAGAGGTCACAAATTTGAAGAAACAAGATCAAGGAATCAGACCACCTTTCCAGCCACAAGGCCAAGGTCCTAATCAATCATATTAGAATCAAGGATAGCCTTATCAACAAAATAGGCCACCATACCAAGGAGGCTATCAAGGACAAAAGAAAAGTTTTAATCAAAGACCATTCCAACCATATAACCCTGCACCTCTCAATTCTGCAAATCCGGTGAGGGATATGGTTCCTAATCAAAATAATATGGCTATGGATAATGAATGGTGTTTTCCTTGTAATCAGCCCCATAATTAGGCTACAAGTTTAAATGGATGGATGAACCAAGCTCTAATGGTTCAAAATGTCTCACAAGCTCAATCAGAGGCTTCATCCAGTGGGTCAGTTCCTCAACAAGAATCACAAGAAAATGAGACTGCCCTTTTCAATTGGGAGCAACTAGATTTCAATGGGGTCAATGATGAAGTTGCTTTTGTTGCCTATACAAGAGCAAAAAGGAGATCTCAAGACATGGAGAGAGAATATTCCAATGCCAAAGCCACTACATCTACAGAGCTGTTGCAACAAGCCACTCCCATCACACCTAAGGATATTCATGCTATTACAAACAAAGAAGGCCAACATTCCAAAGAGGTAGAGCCCATCATAGTGAGAGCACAACAAAGAGTACACACTGTGACAACACCTTTCAATATTGTAGACAACATGAAGAAGGTGAATGTCACCATGTCCATGTGGGACTCTTTGGCTCTTCCAAGACAACCTAAAATTTTGAAGAAGGCCATGACAGAAGTGACAACTCCTCAACCTGCAAAAGAAGTTGCAAAGCCAGTGTTTGTTAACACTAATTAAAAAAAGGAGGCTCCAAGTAGCAACTCAAAGGCCAATGCCATGCAAGGTAGGAATTCAAAGCCACCTCCCTTTTATGTATCTCTAATCATTGGAAAATCTTTAGTGCATAATTTTATGGTAGATAGTCGAGCTACTAGCACTGTGATGCCCAAGAAGGTAGCTGACCAATTAGGACTGAAATATGAACCCTTCCAAAAGAAGGTTAGCCAACTTGATGGATCCTCAGTCAATACCATAGGTGTGGCTAAGGATACCAGTCTAATCCTACATGCTAGTCCTAATTTCTCCATCCTCCTTGATATATACATCATAGATCTCCCTGCATTATTTGTTATATGTCTTTCAAGGGAGTTTACAGCCAAGATAGGAGGCTACCTATCTTCTGACTGGTCTCACATGTTATTTCATACAAGGTATGGGACCAAGGTCACCATTAAATCAGAACCATTAGCAGCACACCGTATAGAACCATATGTGTCCAATACCATCAATGTAAATTGCCCCATATCTAATGACAATGACTCCCAAACCATTAGTGAAGCAAGCACAAAGATAGAAAGTATCCTTGATATTCTTCTAGATGAAAGAGCTTCAGAGGCCCAAGAAAGTCTTGTTTTGGATTTTGGTTTGGGAAGTTATTTAATACAAGAAAGTGGATCCATAGAGCCAAGCCTCCTCAAAGAAGACATTGATTCAGAGGATCAGAGCAATCAGGTTTGGAAACTACTTTTTGATGGAGCTAGAAGTAGACATGGTTTTGGTGGTGGTGCTATGCTAGTGTCCCCAAAAGGAGAAAGGTATTATACTACCTTTAGATTCAGTTTCTCCTGCACTAGCAATACTGCAGAATATGAAAGTCTAGTCAATGGACTAGAGTGGGCTAGAAAAAGATGGCTTAAGGCCTTAAAAGATTATGGTGACAGTGAGTTAGTTGTCAGCCAAGTGAGAGGGATAAGTGCAACCAAGAATGACACCTTGAGAGCATACAAACATAGAGTTTGGGATGCAATTGAAGATTTTTGTGCTTTCAACATTGTTGCTATCCCTAGGAAGCTAAATCAAAATGCAGATAGGTTAGCTGTTGTTAGATCTCAATATGATATTCCAAATAGCATTTCAAAAGAGGTAGATCAATAGCATATCAAGGTGATTGTCAGACCTTCTATTCCTAATAATGATGTCAATTGGAAAGTGTTTGACAATGATGAACAAATTCTGCAATTCTTATTTGAAGAAGATGCTTTTTTAGAGTACAATCAAGATAGGCTATCACAAAACTATGGTGATCAAGTGATACAACTTAAGTCTAATAAGATGCCTAGAGGTCTTGTCACCTTAGAGACTATCTTCAACAAGGATGATGAAGTTAAGAGAAGAAAATTTGGCCTGGTAGTTCAACAAGAACATTGTGTTGAATTAGAGTTGGAGCCAGGTAAGAGCTTACAATTTGGAAAAGTAAACACTGAATTAGAAAAGCAAGCTTACGTCTAATTATTCAAATAATTCAGTGATGTTTTTGCATGGCAATATGAAGACCTCAAAGGTTTTGACCTGCCCTTGCTCAACACACTATTGAATTAGAACCTAATGCGAAGCTAGTGAGGCAAAAGTAGAGGCCTATTAATCCCAAGCTTGAGCCACTTATGCATAGAGAAGTGCTCAAATTGATAGAAAGTGGTAGCATCTACCCCATCAAGCATACTAGTTGGGTTTCCAACCTTGTTCCCATCAGGAAGAAGAATGGGGAGTTGAGGTTATGTGTTGACTTCAGGGATCTTAACAGGGCCTCTCTAAAAGATTGCCATCCATTACCCTCTATGGAACAAATCTTACAATGTGTCTCTAGATCTGAGAGATTTTCATTATTGGATGGCTATTTAGGATATAATCAGATCCTGGTTAATGAAGAGGATCAATACAAGACCGCATTTACAACCAAGTGGGGAACCATGGCTTATCAAAAGATGCCCTTTAGTTTGTCAAATGTAGGTGCTACTTTTCAAAAGGCAATGGATATGGCCTTTAAAAGCCTCATGTACAAGTTTGTATTGGTCTATCTAGATGACATAACTGTCTATTCAAAACATGCAGCAGATCACATCAAACATTTGAGGAAGATCTTTGAAAGGTGTAGAGAATTTGGGATATCTCTTAATCCCAAGAAATGTGTGTTTGTAGTTCACGAAGGAAAATTGTTGGGATATGTAGTATCCAAAGAAGGGATCACAGTAGATCCTGAGAGAATTGCAACCATCCTAGAACTACCATTGCCACATCATAAGAAATGTCTCCAATCTTTCATAGGAAAGATTAATTTTGTTAGGAGGTTTTTGCCTAACATTGCAGATTTACTTAAGCCTTTGACAGCCATGTTTAAGAAGAGTTCAGCTTTTAGTTGGACCAAAGAAGGGAAAGTCAATTTCCAAGCTATCAAAGAGGCCTTAACAGAAGCCCCTGCTCTCCTAAACCCAAATTTCAATAAGGATTTTATCTTTTATCATTATGGGGGTCATGATGCTATATCTACAATGTTGACTCAAGAAAATTTAGAAGGATTGGAGCAACCCATTGCTTTCTTTAGCAAAGGTTTAGAAGAGTATGAACAGAGATACTCTTTTATAGAGAAGCATGTACTTGTTGTGGTGAAGAGCCTTAAAAAGTTCAAATATTTGTTGACCCATAGCAAGGTACACTTGAAATTTACTCATCCAAGTGTCAAAGAATTTTTGCTTTCCAAGGACCTAAATGAGAAAAGAGTTGGTTGGATCACCAAGGTGATGGAATATGACATAGATATTCAAACTACCAAGCTGGTTAGAGGAAGAGGTCTTTGTGAGCATTTGGCAGAGGATTAAAGTTCAAAGAAATCAGAGTAAATAGATGCATCTCTGGTGGTACATTATATAGAAGAACAAGCCAAGTTGACAAGTTGGTTGCCTAATATGATCAATTATTTGAAGATAGGATGATGTCCTGCAGGCCTAGATTCAGCAAAAAGAAGGTATTATAGGTTACAATCTATTCCTTTTGTGCTGATAAATGAAGTTCTTTTAAAAAAGGATCATAGTGGTGTCCTTTTAAGATGCATTGATTCAGAAAAGATAGCTGATGTCCTATTTGAATTTCATGATGGACCTTCTGGAGGTCACTTTTCTCCTAGGACTGCTACTTTTAAAATCATGAGGGTTGGATACTATTGGCCATCTATCTTCAAGGATAGTCATGAGTATGTGAGGAAATGCATCAAGTGTGCCATGTTTGCGGGAAAAGAAAGGCTTGCAGCCTTGCCCCTACAGCCAGTTAGATCAGAGCAACCTTTCATGAAGTGGGGTATAGATTTCATTAGAATGATCAATCCTCCATCTAGTGCAGGACATAAATGGATAATCACTGCAACTGATTATTTCACTAGATGGACAGAAGCAATTGCTTTAAAAGAGGCAAATGAAAATGTTGTATTAAGTTTTTATGATGATATAATTCACAGATTTGGCATTCCAGATTCTATAATTTTAGATAATGCATTAGCATTCACTGGCCTCAAAGTTTCAGAGTGGGCAGTCAAGATTGGCATCTATCTGAATACTAGTTCCAATTACTACCCCCAAGGCAATGGCTTAGCTGAATCAACAAATAAGAACTTGATTAGGATAATCAAGAAGACTCTCCAAGACACCCAAAGGGATTGGCATACTAAGCTCAAGTCTGCATTATGGTTAGATAGAATTACCCCAAAGAAGATCATTGGTAATTCCCCCTTCATGCTAGTGTATGGCAAAGAGGCCAAGTTGTCTATCTCAGTTGAATTGCCAGCTCTAGACTTGGCTACTCAGTATTCCCTATTTGATGAAGGAGATCCCTTGCAAATCAGATATGCTCAGTTGATGGACTTAGAGGAAATCAGAGACAAATCAATGTAGGATATGGAATTCCATTAGATCCAAACAAAGAAAATTTTTGATAAAAGAGCCAGGATCAAAAATTTCAAAGTTGGAGATGTAGTTCTCAAATGGGATGAATTCAGATCCAAGCCTGGCAGACATACCAAATTTCATTCATTTTGGGGAGGACCATTTGTTATCATAGAGTGCAAGGGATCTAATGCTTTCCAGCTATCAAATCTTGAAGGAGTCCCCTTGCCTATCTCAGTGAATGGTTTCCACTTGAAGCCCTGCTTTGAGGTTAATCCCTCTCTATAAATTCTTGTAAATATGTGCTTTTCTGCTTTCTTTCCTTGTTTTCTAGGTTAGTTTCTTACTTTTCAAGAAGTGCCTATGCACAAGTTCATCCTTCTGGTTTAGTTTGTCTCTGTCAAATTTTTGTGCTCAGTATGACCCCATGCCCAATGGATTGCTTTAAGGCCACTAGTTTTCAATGTCTAGCAGGCTAACATCTAGCAAAAATCGCCAAAATGTTGCCCAAATTTTCCTTCCATTCAAATTTGCCTTGGTTTTTTTTATGTCAAACCTTCATCTCCTCAGTCCTGTGAGAAGCTCCAAAAAATTTCATGGCTTTATCTATTCCCCCTGGTCTCTGCAACTATTTTTAGGTCCCTGGCTAGGTGAAAAGTCCTTAAAAATTCATAAATATAGCTGTTCGGTCAAATAAACCCCTAAGGCCCTAGCCTTCATTCTATTTCATCATTACCTTTTTGGTCACTTAAGTTCCATCAATTTCCATGTGCGCAATTTAATCCTTTAGTTGCCAAATCTCTGATTCCTAGCAGTCAAAGCATTAACATTTAGCGATCCCACGAGCAGTTACCTTTTGAGTTGGCGGTCTCTGCTTAACGGCTAAAATCAAGATTCTTCATTCAACGGTTGTCGCATGATCTCATGGCCTCAGAAAATTTCATGAGATCTTGTGATGACTGTCAATCTTCTAAGTCTGTAGTGCTTCAAGCTTGTGTGGGTCCATTGCCACATCATCCTATGTGGAAGCTCCTAATTGGCTGAAGGGTTGTGATGTGTAACCTTGCTAGAGCGGGCCCGGTAGACTTTGTTCAGATGATCCTACTGCTGGTGCATAATCTCATGGTTTGTGTTAGAGTCATGAGATCATGCACCGACCATCGATTTCACTTTGTTGTCAGAGCCTTGTGGGTGGGTCCTCATTTGCTGATGTCTCATCTTCTATTGGTCCACATGGAGATGATTGGGATGTGTCAGTGGGGCCATGTCAAAGTCTTTGGAGGGATGTCAGAAGGATGAAGATCGATGGCTAGCGTATCTTCACGAAGGGGTTTTCTGACACATGTGATCATGTGCCTACCGTTCGATCTACCAAGTGTTTAGGTCTTGTCAATGGGTCTAGTGCTAGGTCAGGGTGACATGCTCAATTTTCATTGGTTGAAGTAAAGAGAAAATCTGTGGGACCGTGTTGCCAGGTATGCTGACTTGCTCAAATGTGATTGGTTGCCACGTGCTGATGAAGACTTCCAGGTGGACTGATGTGTTAGTAGGGTCACAGATTAATGAAGATCTAGGGTGGGTGTATGATCTAAAGGAATATTTGGTGGTCATGAGATCATGCATCCGCCATTAGATTGGAATCTCAGTTTGAGTGGGTCCATTGTCAGAGCTTGTAGAAGTGTTTTGTTAATGGGGTAGTTAGCATGAATGAAGGATTGCCAACTAGTGAATGGGCCCAAGGTTAGAAAAAATTAAATGAATCAGTGACTAAAGGGTTATCTCATGTTCACCAGACTTAACCAGGGTCGGTTAAAACAATTAGCGATCCTGCGACCAATGAGAAAGAGGTAACCCAAGGTGAACTTGAGGTTAATTCTACAGACGAATGGTTCCTGGGTAAATAAGAAGATCTAACGATCATGTTTTAAAAGGAGATTGAGATTTAAACATCAACCGTCGATGGAGGAAAAGTATGGCGCCACCTGTTAGCCATTAATATTTAAATTCAAATTTATTTCTTTGCAGTGTTTTGGCTAGGTTTTGATCCAATAGTCATTTGCGATAGAATGGGTAGATAGAATTTATGTCTTCAGGATTTCTACAATTGAAAGAGGATGATGACAGGGGTCTGGGTGGCCATCTTTGGTCATTTCTTATTTTCTCAAAGTACCAAATCAGTGCATTCATGGCGGGCCAATTTTCAGAGAGGTAGATGAGTCCAGGTTGCTTGTCTATAGGCTGATTGTAAAGTACAGGGAGGGGCACTCAAAGAAATATCTGATCAGCTATGATTTTGTAGAGATATATTTATGGTCAGACTTGGTGGGGTTAGGGTTTGATTATTATATGCAAGATTATGTAACCCTAGATAGGTTTTTCTCCCACTTGTTTAGAGGAGGATGTATATATTGTATTTTTAGAGCTTTTGAAGCTCAGAGTTAGACAATTGTAAAAGAAATTCATCTTTTCTTAAGGGTCATCTATGGTATCATTTCTACCCTTTGGCTAATATAGTTGTAAATCTTTCATTGATTATCCAAACATTACAAAGGTATTTTGTGATAATTCTTTATGTCCCTATGCTTCCTTGTTTGGATTCTCTCTTAGTGAATTGAAGTCTATGTTTGTTTTCAGTGATATTTAGGGTTCCTGATCCCTCTCATTTTCTATAATTGTGTGTGTTACTATGTTTGATTTGATTTGAAGGCTCTTGTGGGTATACTTCAACCCCCTGACCATCTTGTCTCAATCCTACACCAAGTTGCAGAAGTGAATGTCTGCTTGTAGGTCATAGGTTGTGTCTTATGTTCAGGCCCTCCTATGAATCACTTATGCAAGCTTATTTAGTGAGTTATGATCTCCTAGACCTAAGTCCTTCATTGGTCTCACCCCTCTATGTTACAATTCACACCCTAATTTTGGTGTATCACCTAGTAGGTAGTTTGCTTTCACTATTTTCCCTTTCCAAGCATTCCTTCTATCCCTTTCCCTCAAAAGATTACTTTTCCTATCTAGAAGAAAATTAAGGTGATTATCCAAGAGGAACCAGCCTAGAACCTAGAGTTCTCATCTCAGTTAGCATAGGTCCCACACCTGGAGATGATTCCCATGTTATACTATGTTATCAAGACTATGAGAGCTTGAAACAAGGGTGAAAACTTAGTGTATAATAGGTACAACATACCTAAGTCTTACAAACTTTTGTTTCCATGCATGAATAATATTGCAAAATATGAGGCTCTAACCAATGGACTTAAGATGGCTCTAGAGTGGAATATAACATAGTTACATGTCTTTGGGGATTCGCAATTAATTATCAACCAAGTAAATGAAGAGTACCAAAATAAGGATGATAAGCGGATACCTTACAAAAAGATGGTTGATTCATGCGATGTTACTGCACATTTGTGACATTTCAACAGATCCCTAGAGCAGAAAACAAGGCTGCAGATGCTATGGCTACACTAGCTTCACTCCTTTGATTGGAACAACATGAATCAAGATTTGAATTCCTGGTGGAAGAGCTACACCATCCCATCTTTGACTCCTCTAAAAGCCACATCATTTGTACCTTGGTCACTCATGAGTCTTCCCTTTATGGTGCTATTTGTACCCGAAGGTTGCTTAGGGTGAGGTATTATTGGCCCACAATGCAGATGGATGCTATAGCTTTTGCCAAATCATGTGGAAAGTGTCAGAAACATAGAAACCTGATTCATGCTCCAGGTAGGGAGCTTATTCCTTCTATTTCTCATTGGCCATTTCAGTGATGGGCCTTTGACCTTGTTGGGAAGATTCATCCCAACTCATCAGGTGGACATAAATTCATTATTACTGCTACTGACTACTTTACCAAATGGGTAGAAGTCATTCCACTATTTGCTACTTCAGGGAAGACAATTTCTTTATTCATCTTGAATCACATCATTTGTCGATTTGAGATACCTTCTAAGATAATCACTGACAATGGAGGTTAGTTCAAAAACAAGGACCTTACACACCTCTACAAGAAATTCAAGATAAAACATCATTGGTCCTCCATTTACTTCCCACAAGGAAATGGACAAGCAGAGGCTTCTAATAAGACCATTCTCAAGATTCTCCATAGAACAGTTCACAAGAATGGTCGAGACTAGCACTTACAGATCAATCCAATCTTATGGGCTTATAGAACGAGTATACGTACTCCCACAGGGGCTACTCCTTTTGCCCTCACTTATGGCGTTGAAGCAGTATTACCTTTAGAAGTAGAGATCCCTTCACTTAGAGTCTCTCTCAAAGGTTTGATAATAGATGACGATTATCGTGCCATGAGGTTACAAGACTTAGAACTTCTAGATGAGAAGCACAAGGCCTCATTTGATCATATGAGAGTGTATCAGAAGTGTATGTCAAAGGCATTCAATAAGAAGGTTCACCCTAGAGAGTTTCAAGTAGGTGATCTTGTTTTGCAAGAGAATCCTAAGAACCAACAAAATAGAGAGCAAAAGGGTAAGTTTGAACCTAATTGGCTTGGGCCATATGTCATCATAGCTACTTTTGGAATAGGTGCTTACTTGTTATCTGATGAGGATGGAGAACAGCTCCCTGATCCCATCAATGTTTTGCACCTCAAGAAGTTCTATCCATGATGCCTATTCAGTCTGGGGGCATCCTTTGAACATATTTTATGATCCTAAGAAAATACCAAAAAAATTCATATATGATGCTGAAAAAATCCTAAAAAGCATATAAAGTCCTGAATAAAAATACAAAAAAATTAAAAAATGCAAAAAATTCAAAAAAATAGAAAAAGTGCCTTGGTGAAAACCTGGAAAAAAGCACCTTGGTAGCAAATATACAAAAAAATCAAAAAATCAAAAAAATCTCCAAGTGGTGAAAACCTAGAAATAGGTGCTACTTGAGGCCTTTGCACCCTTGTCTTTTAGCATGCGTCCTCGACACTTAGCCATTCTCCATCATGCCTTGACCTTATTTGACTTGGTCTAGAATTGGTCTTTATTTTTGTCTAGGGGGCATACCTGTTAGCATAGATCCTTCAGGTGCGTTTGTCTCTTAGGGCATTTTACAAACAGGTGTTTTCAACACCATCCCAAACAGTGTTTTTCAACACTACCCTAGCGTCGAGTGTTTCTCAACACTTATCAGATGTCTTACCCACCAGTCTAAGTATGATGCGATATCGCTCATTAGCAAATTTGATGCTCAAATTTTGACTCTATGACCAACACACATGCACTTAAATAATCAACTCAATTAAGATATGTTGACTTTATTTTTCTTTGTGTGTTGTCTAAGAGGATTTCTTTGATGAGTGGTCTCTCCCTGAGAAGTTTTCGATGATGCATAGCTAGAAGACTAAGGGTATGAGAACATGTTTTATTTCTTTATTTGCTTGTGGGTATATTTTGTTGGTCCTAATTGGCATTAGCATTTATGCTTGATCCACTTGACACCTCGAATCTACAAAGTATTATTCTTGACTATTCACGAGTACATGCTTATAGCCATCCTGACTTTCATGTGTCTTGATACAAGCATAATCTCACCATAATAAACTTAGGTAATCTCACTACACTAGTCATCTTGACCTATATCTCTTTGATGCCTAGGTGGGATTTCCACATTTCATCAGATATAGATCATATTCATATACCCATAGTCATACTAGTGTGTATTGTATGATCTTGTGATGCTACCAATAATGGTCGATGATGATAATTAGATGTCTATAAGCATTGTGACCTTTCAAGTCAACCACTTTTCATAGTAGCTTACATTTTTAGGTTCATGATTAGATTAGTCTTGCATCTCGCATATGGAGAGAGCTCTCCTTTTCATCATTCACAGACTAGTCGATCAACTGCGCTCACCTTCTTTTTCTTCATGTCTCTCACTCCTTGTCTTTCATCTCAAACCTATTCCTATCATCACAAGGGGTTAATCTTATCATCATATCTATATCTCAAAAATTTCATTTTTAGAAACATGAGTCTACATCATACACATGAGAATCAAACATACATCTATGAGAGAGAATACACATGAGCATTTAACACATACATTTTGAGCAATATGACAAGATAATATATATAAACTAATACATCCATCACAAGTGAGACAAATACACATGATATATTGAACATCTAGTAACCTCATATATCTATAACAATGTCATGATATACAATACAATATGAGATCCCAAAATCTGGATCAAAAGTCTCAGGATATGTCCAAAATATCTAAACCTAAGCCCTAAACCTAGGACTCGCTCTCCCCATCACATGGACTTGGCAATGGGGGAGGTGGTGCCGCATCTGGTACCATGTCTGATCTGCCTACCCTCTAAGAGTATGATGGTGCTCTCTGATACTCTAGTACAACCTATAAGTAGAGTCCATGATAATAAGTAGCTAATGTTGTCTCTCTCCAGATCTCTGCATCATCTACCTTGTTGGTGTCCAAAATGATGCTTATGCTCTAATAGGCTGCCAATGTACCTTGAGACTGATATTAAGAATGGTTAGTTCCAAGTGTGGGAGCTCTGCAAGGCAACTGGACCAACTATAGAGACTTAATATGCCCTCTTCTACTTTTGGCTCTACAAAACTAAGGTGGGTGCACCTAACCTAGTATAACATATACTTCATACACCAAGAACTAGGTTTGAAAAATAGATAATAGGATAGTAAGAAAGTACTAAGTGTTAACCACACACTCATTGACTCTCCATTACTATGGGTAGAACAACACACAACCAAATACTGAAAACTTAAGGATGGTTCTTAATTTCATATGTTTGAATCATAACAACCTTGATCAAGACATGTCAACAAGGAAATACTTATCTAGGCCAATGCCTCATCCATTAGGCAAGATCTCCTAGAACATGAATGCTACACACACTAGACAATAGCTCAGATTCAAAGCCATAAACACACCTATAATCCCCTTTACTACTTATGAGATATCCTTACATAGAAAATAAGATAGATCTATGTCCCATCTAAAGCATCATTTCATCTAATCCTAGATTAGAACTCAGGAATGGATACATATACATAAAATAATATGCAGAGGACTAGAAAGTTCATAATCTATCTAAGTTGACACAAAAGAGAGATAAGAGTCATGTACTTGCATTAAGTATGAAGAATCCTTAAGTGTAAACAATCAATCCAGAGGAGTCAAGCTTGCAAACTACAGCTTAGACCTGCAATTTTCTTTCTGTTGTCAAAACATACCAAAACAGGTCATTACAATTCAGACTGGGCAGAAGACTCACAACCAAAAAAGTTTGAAAACCAACTCCCAATAACCTTGAATTATCATAAAAATCCCTTTATACCAGGGTTACAATGCAAGCACAATGATCATTTCAAACTCAAAAATTCAAAAACACCTAACCCCACCGAGGAGTTAACATAGACAAGACAGGGATCAAGCCACAGCATGCAAGCGCCACCAAACTAGTTAAATCTGGCCATGCAAACATTAAATTTTGGTACCTCTAGGTCATAGGAAACTCTTTGTAAGAAACCCTACAATCATATGTGAAATCGAGCGCCAACGGCTAGCCGGCAAATTTTAAAACACCACCGTAGATCTCTTCCTCTTCCCAAAAAATCAAGCGGCCT
Organism: Chamaecyparis obtusa; assembly: GCA_027943335.1. Taxonomy (NCBI): domain Eukaryota; kingdom Viridiplantae; phylum Streptophyta; class Pinopsida; order Cupressales; family Cupressaceae; genus Chamaecyparis; species Chamaecyparis obtusa. Next base: position 539,262 of record BSBK01000693.1, read on the forward strand.
GCATTCAGTCCACAACAGTCACGAGCCCCTTTGAAAAATCTTTAGCCACCTCACCAGCAAGCAGCAAATCAAAACCAAACATCTCGGCAATACGGGCACCACAAACCCACCTTTAACTCTGCAACCGCGACGTCCAAAGAGTTGTCGCATGATCACATAGCCAAGAAAAGGGCTATGCGAACATGCGACAAGCCTCCACATCACCCTTCTACCTTGCCGCATAATCGTCGTTGTAGTGAGTTAACACAAAATAATAGTCACATGATCGCATAGCCAAGAGACGGGCTATGCGATCATGCGATAACCCGCCAACACTGCAACCGTTGCCTGACCTTAAGTATCAGACCCACCACGTGTATCAACCTTCCTACCGCATCAACGGCTCTCATTTAAGCACAGAGACTAAAAGGCTTGCATCTTTTCCTCACGGTATAGCGACAACCACCGATCTTTGTCACCCGTTAAACATCTGTCAGACCCTAGTCGACGGGCCTGCTGGGACATGTGTCAACCGGTGGCATGGTCGCATGTCAAAAAAATTTGACATGCGATCATACGACAACCAATCATTTGAAACCCCTGAAGTCTCATGCCCACCATTAAGTGATTGCACGATAAAGGCAAGGTAAACTGCTAGCCAAGTCGTTAGATGTTAAGGGCTTAACCGCCAAAATCAAGAGACTAGGAGATAACTACGAGTCACCAAATCGCAAAATGAAAAACTTAACCGCCAGTCAGCTGAACATTAGGAAGAACTGGGACCCACACGGATAGGTGGCAAGTGGTCACATGATCGCATGTAAGAAAATTCTAACATGCGGCCATGCAACAACCAATCAGGAAGAGTCTGCAGACCTGGACCCGCAGGTTGAAACACTACACCGTAAAGAAGAATCAACGGCCGGCGTGATTTCACATAGTCCTGACAAATCCTTCGCACTTTAGCAATAGTTGTTGATGCTCTAACATGTTAGGATCCTCTAACTCATCCAGAAACCAGGTCCCACCATCCACCGCACCTGCGCAGTTAGGGAACGCCAGCAAATAGGAAACTGTGAGGTCAAAAACACATAGGGTTTTCACACAGACCGAAAACACCATGGATTTTCAAAAACATTATGGGTTTTCGACACTGTGGTGGATTCTAAAAATATTTTCTTGCAAATCTTAAACTTTAATAACTCTTTGAGTTTTGCGAATTAGCACGTGCGATCTGGACTGGAGCTAGGTGACATAATAAAGAGCATAAGGCTAAGGGTGCACACCATGAAACATTATGGATCTTCAATGCAAGACGACACTATGCAACAAGGTGGGATAACTTAACAAAAAATTGTAAGGAAGATAGGCCATTCTCATAAGATCTTTGCTATGACTGGAAAATGGACTAACAGTGGCTCTAGTTGGGGATGCATGGCTCCTACAGGCATGGAAAGAATTTAGAATCACTGGGAAAAGTAGACCACCCACAGAACAAAAAGGCAGGGACCTCAAAAACTGGCAACCGAACCAGGAAAAGAAACACACAACAGGAAAGGGAAACTAATATTTATAGATATTTACAAAAGAACTTTAATCAGGGACCCTCCTGAATCAAATGTTTGATTTTCATCCACATACGTGACCCACCACCTGAAAATTTTATGATCATCCTGCTGCAAACGTATGTGAATAACCATGGGCTGAGAAATGAAACTATGCTAGTCACTACCCATGTTCTTCCAGTCATGACCACCATATTCATATTCAAATTCCAAGAAGTAGGGAACATCATCTACTTCTTCCTGCTAACTGGAAAGAATAAAAAACTCACCTTGTAATGCATCAAAAAATAAAACATACTAAACATCATGCATTACATCAAAATTACCTAGCTGAAAAGGACTTGAATCCTCTAATTTACCTTCATATATTGCCTCAGCCATTGAGCAACTTGGTTCCTCCATGATGTCTTCACTGACTACATCATGAACCAAGTGAAGGTCTTCCTTAAAGCTTTTGTGACAGGGGAACACTGCATCATCATTTTCACCAAAAGAATTTCTATCCCAACTATTGAAGACTAGGTCCTCAACACTATCACACTCAGTATCATACTTTGCAAGAGAAGGAAAAGGACTTGAACTATAGACTTGTTCATCACTTCAATCTTGATGATAGGAAAACACACTATCATGTCCTTCTACCTCTTCTTCTACAGGGTCATTACATGAAGGGATCTCTGGTGAAAATGGAACATCACTATCACTTTGAACACTAGCCTCGTTATCAGTGTCAAAGGATACATCATAGGGGAGCTGCAAATCAAAATCCAAAGTAGGGGCATAGCTCTGAAATTCTTCAGCCAAGAATGTTGAAATCTCTTCACTGCTCAATGGACTTTGGGCATTGTCTTCATCTTCCTCAACTTCACCCCTAATGCTGTAAATATCATCCTTGTCAAGAACAAGGATAGACATCTCTGGCCTTAGATCATCTTGTGTGAAGAAATCTATGCAAGAATCATCATCCGCATCATATTTAATATTCTTCCCTTCACACAAAACATCACCAAACTGGGACAAGAAACAAGAATCTTGATACTGAAAAGAAGAAAAATCTGCAGACAAAAAAGAAACATTGCCATCCTCAGATTCAACTTCAGCATCCTCATATGTAGTGACCTCAATATCAACTTCATAGTCAACACTTTCTACATAATGAGATTCAACATCAGAAACATTGGTCTCCTCATGATCATCATCAGGAACCACAAGACTTAGCAGTCTCTTGTCCTCCTCTAACTATCAGATCTCAGCATTGCTCTCTACAATCTTCTTCTTAAGAGTAGCAATCTTGACAAGAAGATTCTCATAATCAGTATCACTCATGATGGGATCAATAGAGAACTGCCCACTAATACTCATCCCTTTATGCAATGCTTCACACTTGATAAGGATACATTTCAACTCTTGAGAAATACTTGGGAGCTTTGCAGCAGAAGACCTTTGGCTGGAAGTAGGGCAGATCTAGAGCTCACCTTGCAACTCCATTAGATTCTTTACAGTGTAGAGTCACCACCTCCTTGAAGAGGAAAGTATTTCACTGATTTGTGTATCTCTTCCAACCAACCAAAACTCACCAAGATAACATGCACTGTTTATCAGAAGATGCACTAATCAAACAAAGACAAATCAAAGCCGCCACTCACAACTAGGTGAGAAAATTTAGCAAATGCTTTGTTTCTATATCTGACTCTTTTCTAGACTCTCCCTAGTAGAGTCTCCATCTTGTTGGTGTCCAAAATGATGCTTATGCTCTAATAGGCTGCCAATGTACCTTGAGACTGATATTAGGAATGGTTAGTTCCAAGTGTGGGAGCTCTACAAGGCAACTGGACCAACTATAGGGACTTAATATGCCCTCTTCTGCTTCTAGCTCTGCAAAACCAAGGCAGGTGCACCTAACCTAGTATAACATATACTTTATACACCAAGAAATAGGTTTGAAAAATAGATAATAGGATAGTAAGAAAGTACTAAGTGTTAACCACACACTCATTGACTCTCCATTACTATGGGTAGAACCACACACAACCAAATACTGAAAACTTAAGGATGGTTCTTAATTTCATATGTTTGAATCATAACAACCTCAATTAGGACATGTCAATAAGGAAATATTTATCTAGGCTAGTGCCTCATCCATTGGGCAAGATCTCTTAGAACATGAATGCTACACACACCAGACAATAGCTGAGATTCCAAGCCATAAACACACCTAAAATCCCCTTTACTACTTATGAGATATCCTTACATAGACAATAAGATAGATCTATGTCCCATCTAAAGCATCATTTCATCTAATCCTGGATTAGAACTCAAGAATGGATACATATACATAAAACAATATGCAAAGGACTAGAAAGTTCAGAATCTATCTAAGTTGACACAAAAAAGAGATAAGAGTCATGTACTTGTATTAAGTATGAAGAATCCTTAAGTGTAAACAATCAATCCAGAGGAGTCAAGCTTGCAAACTACAGTTTAGACCTATAAATTTTTTTTTGTTGTCAAAATATACCAAAACAAGTCATTACAATTCAGACTAGGCAGAAGAATCACAACCAGAAAAATTTGAAAACCAACTCCCAATAATCTCGAATGATCATAAAAATCCCTTTATACCAGGGTTACAATGCAAGCACAATGATCATTTCAAACTCAAAAATTCAAAAACACCTAACCCCATCAAGGAGTTAACACAGACAAGATAGGGATCAAGCCGCAGCATGCAAGCACCACCAAACTAGTCAAATCTGGCTATGCAAGCATTAAATTTTGGTACCTCCAGGTCGCAGGAAACTCTCTGCAAGAAACCCTGCAATCATATGTGAAATCGGGCACCAACGGCTAGATGGAAAATTTTAAAACACCACTGTAGATCTCTTCCTCTTCCCGGCAAATCAAGCAGCCTGCATTCAGTCCATAACAGTCACGAGCCCCTTTGAAAAATCTTCGGCCACCTCACCAGCAAGCAACAAATCAAAACCAAACATCTTGGCAATACGAGCACCATGGACCCACCTTTAACTCCACAACTGCGATGTTCAAAGAGTTGTCACATGATCGCATAGCCAGGAAAAGGCCTATGCGAATATGCAACAAGCCTCCACATCACCCTTCTACCTTGCCGCATAATCACCACTATCGTGAGTTAACACAAAATACTAGTCGCATGATTGCATAGCCAAGAGATGGGCTATGCAATCATGCGACAACCCGCCAACACTATAACTATTGCCTGCCCTTAAGTATCAGACCCACCACGTGTATCAACCTTCCTACCACATCAATGAATCTCGTTTAAGCATGGAGACTAAAAGGCTTGCATTTTTTCCTCACGGTATAGCGACAACCACTGATCTTTTTCGCTCGTTAAACATCTGTCAGACCCTAGTCGACGGGCCCGCTGGGACATGTGTCAACCGGTCGCATGGTTGCATGTCAAAAATTCCTAACATGCGATCATGTGACAACCAATCATTTGAAACCCCTGAAGACTCGGGCCCACCATTAAGTGACTGTGTGACAAAGGCAAGGTAAACCGCTAGCTAGGTCGCTAGATGTTAAGGGCTTAACTGCCAGAATCAGGAGACTAGGAGATAACCGCAAGTCGCCAGATCGCGGAATGAAAAACCTAACCGCTAGTCAACTAAACATCATGAAGAACTGGGACCCATGCGGACTGGTGGCAAGCGGTCACATGATCGCATGTCAGAAAAGTCTGACATGTGGCCATGTGACAACCAATCAGGAAGAGCCTATAGACCTGGACCCACAGGTTGAAACACTACATCGTAAAGAAGAATCAACGGCCGACGTGATTTCACATAGCCCTGACAAATCCTTTGCACTTTAGCGATAGACGTTGATGCTTTGACATGTCAAGATCCTCTGACTCATCTAGAAACTAGGTCCCACCATCCACTGCACCTGCGCAGTTAGGGAACGCCAGCAAATAGGAAACTGTGAGGTCAAAAACACACAGGGTTTTCACACAGACCAAAAACACCATGGATTTTCAAAAACATTGTGGGTTTTCGACACTGTGGTAGATTCTAAAAATATTTTCCTGCAAACCTTAAACTTTAATAACTCCTTGGATTTTGTGAATTAGCACGTGCGATCTGGACTGGAGCTAGGTGACACAATAAAGAGCACAAGGCTAAGGGCGCACACCATGAAACATTATGGATCTTCAATGCAAGACAACACTATGCAACAAGGTGGGATAACTTAACAAAAAATTGCAAGGAAGATAGGCCATTCTCATAAGATCTTTGCCATGACTGGAAAATGGACTAACATGCCTATGTCGCCCTCTCCCGGTGTGCTATCTCTGCCCTGAGATCTGTAATCTGTTGATCTCTCTCTACCCTCAAATCAGCTAGTTGCTGATCTCTCACTGCTATGGTGATGTGTAGCTACTGCATCTCCATCTCTAGAGCCTGGATCCTGGCTCTTAGGTCCTCCCCTCCTGCAAGTGGATCCTGCCTGGCCTCTGCCTATCGGCGAGCTGGTCTCACCTCATTCTCAGGAGTCGCTGATCTCCAACCCCATGACCATTTCTGGCCACCTGATCCAGATCCCTCACCTCTCTCCATCACCCTCCCTCTCCCTCCCCCTCTCCCTCCATCCCCTTTGTCTCCATCATCTCCCCCATCATCCCCACCCTAAGCTATCGGTTGTACGTCAAGAACAGTGAATCGAGGGAATGGAACCCTTCGTCGCTCAGCCCTATATGCTACATCAGATCCTACATCAGCCATATCAGGAAGGTACTCCCAAGGCTCCCTCTTGATGCCATCCATCTCCTTGATGGCCTACTGATGATCTAACATGGGTAGCCACCCATGTCCCTCCTCGTCCCTAGACCTCACATAAGTGGTGGTCTCTATGGAGACCCACTGCTACCGCCCAAACTATCACCATACTTGAGTGATGCAGAATCTCTGGACTATCTCTACATGTCATCCTACTAATGGCCAACTGCATAGCATGTAACTCAGCATGTCCTCTACATCACTCTAAGACTCAACTACCCTGTATGGCCTCCATATGAAGGAAGTCATCTCATCCAAGATTCATCTGTAGTGTGTCACATCACCAGTATGGGAATGTGACATAAACCCTCTGTAACTATATATGAACGGATATATCTGCTCTCTTGGCTAAACCCTGGGGTGCACCACATCGATGTGCTCCCAAGCCCACACCTGTGCTAGGATGGCACCGCAAGTCCATGTCTGACTATCCCTATAGAGGATCTCGTGTAACTCATGATACATCTTCACACGTATGGCAGGTCCCCATGTCATGCGTCGGGGTCTACCTACCAAGTCAACCAGTAGTCTGCCCCATCCGAGAGGGAATCCCTTCTAACTATGATTAGTCATCAGGGCCTATGAGATGATGGAAGCAATAATGCATGGCACTGGGAAGTCTCTACCAAAATCGTCTATTAGTCGCTCCCAGCTGACGTGTCTATCAATGATAGTGACATCTTAAAATATGCCCTAGATAGCATGTTGACCCTCAATGGTTTCCTAATCATAGTATACCTATGCCAGCAAACAATCATGTTAGTTTTGATCATATGAAAACATTACACTTAAACGATTATATCTTCAAGCATGATTATACTTATAGGCTCACCATGGCATGGTACTCTGAGAATCCTGTAGACATCCTCTAATGTGATGGATGCCTCTCTAGTGGGCAAGTGAAATGTGTTATGCTCACTATGCCATCGCTTGGCTAAGGCTATCAGTAGACCATGATCATCCCAAATATATGGGAACCACACCAAATATCCAAATCCCATAGCCCTCAAGTCAGTCTTGCCCGGATCATCAAGATCTTGGACGCATTTCAGTCCCACCACCTTCAGTGCTCTGATGAGTAACGCTAGAAAGTACTCCTAAAAACCATTAAACCAAGCCAAATGTCAATACATATCATGATGAATGTCCAAAAATTAGTACAAGACATATAAAACGTAAAATTGTCTGGACCCATGTCATTTTTGCTCAAAAATACTTAAAAATATCAAGTTTTTAACTCAGGCAACATTGCTTTTGGAACAAGTATCGTGCGATACTTCTCCCTATAGTAGTGTGATATACCTTTGATTGTGCGATACTTCGCTAGGTATCATGTGATAGTTCACTAGTTATCGTGTGATACTGGTGTCTACGCGTGTGTGATACATCTGGGACCCGCGAAGTATCACGCGATGTTTCTCTCTAAAGGGCATGATATTTTTAAAGTATCATGCGATACATCACCCATTTTTTAAAATTGAAATTTGAAATTTTGAAAATTCTTGAAAAAACATGCTAAATATATATTAAATGCAATAAAAGACTCAAAAGTGGCTAGTTTTTAGGAAACGTACCGGGGCACTATATTGAGGAGGCCGGTTATGCAACTGATCACGCTCGAATCTGTGTCTGTGGACTAGAACTACTGCTTGCTGGGCTATTTTCTCTCTCTGAGCTCTCAAAATTCTCAAATCAATAAAAGACAAATGATTTTGAAAATGACACTTTTTTACCCCTTTTATAGCATTTTGACTTTTTTGACCTATTTTCAAAACACCTCGGTATTGCGCAAAAATTGCACCCCTAGCTAATTTCAACATCCTCGATCTATTTTTGGGCTCGAAATCAAAATTCGAGGTCATCTTGATAGTCAAAATTGTGTTTCAAAAATTTATCTTTCTTCTGTGCAGTTGACTAACCTTTTGAGGCATAATTCTTCGATCTTTGATGGAATTTCTTCCTTTTCATGTCTTTCACACTTCTAGTCTTCCATTCACCCCATTTCTTTTCTTCTCATTCATCACTGGGGCATGTTTTCACTTCCTAATGGTTATCCTATTACCCTTTATCTTCGATTATGATTTCTAGTGATTTGATCATCTTTTATCAATCTTCTGTTCTCCGCTACCTAATTTCGATTTCGCTTCCGAGGGGGCAGTACCTGTTGGATTTAATCCTTGATTTTCTTGATTCAGCTATCTTTTTATGAGCTTTCACTCAGCTTGAAATTTTTATCTTTTATTTTGGATGTGATCCCAAAATGAACTCATGTCCAAAATCTTTTATTTATTTTTGTCCAGGCATGTTCCCAAAATGAACACACGTCTGAGTTATTCTGTGATCCCAAAATGAACTCACATTTCAATTTTTCTTTGACCACATGTGTTCCTGAAATGATCACACATTAGTCAAAGAGGGTTAAATGTATGCACCCTAAAATGGTCGCCTAGACTTTGGGCCCCCATTCAGCAATTTATCAAATCCCTGAATCAATATTTTCAAAAATCAGCATTTTTCAATAATATCAATTTTCTTGATCAAATCCTATTTTATCATTTATTTGATTATTTCTTGGGCTAACCATTTTATCCTAAGTCTTTATTTATTAAAAGGAATATTTCCTCCCCTTTTATTAAATAAAAAGCCCCCACTTTTCCTCTTATCCTAAGTTGCACAAATAAAGCATTATTCTTATTTTATAAAAAGGAGAAAAGCACTTTTTGTCTCATATGGACACAAAAGTCAACTCTTATTTTCTCATTGGAGGATATTTGTGCACATGGATTGCTCCTCTTTGATGCTCCACCCTTGATTAAATATTTTGCCTCTTAATCTCCATGGTCCATTTCTCCTCATTTCCTATAAAAGAAGAGCTCTCTTCCTCATTTTAGGTCATTCACTTTTATGCTAACTTTATGTTGCATGAATTCTTGAAGACTTTGAAGCTTTTTGAAGATCATCATTGCATCACATCTTGGCTTTCTTCATTGCTTCATAGTTTAGTTTTCATTCTTGCATAGTAGCTTCATATTTCATGCTTTCATAGTTTAGATTTCCTTTCATGCTTTAGAATAACTCATCTAGTTTAATAGGAGGGATTATAAGACTTGTACTTTCCTTTCATAGCCTAGTTTTCACTTTCATTTTTATAGCATAGCTTGCATATTTTCATACTCATATTAATCTAGCTTGCATTGCATTGCATTCATAGTGATTCTTGGGGATATTGGCATTCTTGCCCTTGTATCCACTTGAATCTCTCATTGTGTGGTTGACTAGCAAGGTCATTAAGTTTATTAGCTCTAGCTGAGAGCAATTTTACTATCTTGCAACTCCATACATAGAGAGCTATGGATCAATTCTTGAGACCTCATTCTTAAGTGTTCTTGATTGTAATGATTCATAGAAGTGCACTATTTTGTATGTACAGATATAAGATGAATGAGTAAGGAGAAGAGGAAATGAGAAGTTGAGAAGTTGTAAAAATTAAATAGGCAACTGATACAGATCAAACAATGACTTTATTATGTTGGTATGATTTATTTTTACCTAACATATGATTATTTAAAGTTGGTAAAGTATGGTGATAAATATTTGATATTTCGATAAGATAAGTTGTTATGGCTACCAAGATGAAAAAGTCACTCGATAAGATAAAGAGAAAAAGATAGGTCACTCGGTAAAGCAGAAAGGTTTAGGCACTGAGTGATGTAACCAAAATTCTAAGTGAAGAACACCAAGAAAGAAATAAATATGGATGGAATCGACATTGAATGATTAGCTATGATGAGTTGGATGATCATGATGAGGAGGAAATTTAGTTACAGAGATCTATGGTTATGAAAATTCAAGATGAAGATCTATGACAAGATCTAAGCGGAAAAAAGAGATAGAACAAGTTACAAGAAAAATTCAAGTTCCTAGGTGAAAAGGAAATGTGTTACCGAGATCCAAATTCGATGAATAATAAAATGATCGGTCAAGATTAATTAAATAAAAATGTAATAGATGAGATTAAGAGGAGAAAAATGTCTATATAAAGGATGATCTTGTATGGATGATGGGTTGGCAAACTGAATAGTTGAAGAATTATTGACTATTGTAGAGGAGAAGGAATAGAGAGATTTTGAGTGGGAAAATAGTGATTTATTGATGTGTTGATGCCAGTGGATGTTGAATAATTGAAGAGTGCATAAGGATCTAATTGAGAAAAGATCATTGCAAATTTACAGGTCATTTTTATTATTGTTGCTTACTAGCATTTGTAACAGAGAAATATCTTAACACAGTGGACTTAACAGTCTTATTGTAAATCCTTGAGAAAGGTGACATTCCAAAAAGAGTGTTTAAAGCCCTCTAACAAGGTCACTCCTAACAAAGTGAAGATCCTAATAGATCTAAGGTAAATCCATTAACCCGGTCATGCCTAACAGTGTGTTTTGCAAACTTTAACCAGATTGGCTCTTAAATGGGCATACTTCAGAAGAGTATATTTCTAAATGGGTGACAATTCCCACAATGGTTTTTTCCATAACTAGGTTTCCATGTTAAAATTAGTTTTATACATTGTCAATGATTTGTGTGAATGATTTACTAGTTAATATATTTTATTTACTGTTGTTGGTAAATAGAGAACTATGTAGTTACCGACCTACTATTGAGTTAATTAGAGAAATTTTATTAAGGTATTTTGTGATCAGGATTACTGATTCATCCCCCTGTCCATAATCCAATAATTGGTATCAGAGCCAAGTTCTTTGAAGAGAAGTTTAAAGACTTGAGTAAAAGATCTGAAGATATATAGGAGAGAGGTACCCAAGTTGAACAAGGAAAGTTTATCAACATGGAAAAGTAGAATGAAATTGTATATGTATGGGATTGGTCAATATGCCCTCTATTTTCTATAAAATGAATACTCTCCACCACCGAAAGGACCCGTGACAATCAACTGATCAGATGAAAGAAAAGAAGGAACATAATTTGGTCATGATAAACATTGCTTCTTCCCTATCTGATGTAGAATTCAATGATATCAAAGATTGTACTAATTCAAAAGAGATGTGGGACAAGCTAACATTTATCTATGGAGGATATCAGCATGTTCAAAAGGCTAAGGATGACAGCTTGAGAGGAAAGTATGATGAAATGAGAATGAAAGATGAAGAGAACGGCACACAATATAGCAGTTGAATCAAGGAAGTTGTTAGTGCCATCAGAAGTGTTGGTGGATCATTGAATAATGAAGAAGTGGTAAGTAAAATCATGAGAACTTATTCTTCTAATTATTCTATTAGAGTATCTACAATTCAAGAATTGAGATCTATACCGAATAATACTATTACTCTTGAAGCCCTAATTGGAAAGTTGACTGCATTTGAGTTGAGTAATTATGATAATAGTCTACTGACTATTGAGACAGCCTTCAAGTCATCTATGAACATTGGAACATCAAGAAAAGAAAGATAAAATCATAGTACTTCAAATGTAAATGAGTATGACAACATCCTGACTGAAGAGAAAGAGAAAGAAGAATTTGAAGCATTGTTGGCTAACCGACTACCTAGAGGCAAAGGAAAGTACAAATGTAAGTTACCATTGAAATGTTTCAATTGTAATAATATTGGACATATTGCATCTATATGTTTTGAAAATGAAAGAAGTGATAAGAATGATAAAAGAGAAAACTGACACCGAAGATTCAAAAATTTTAAGGACAAAGGAAAGAAGTCTTGATACCTAGTTGAGGAAGGTATAACTGATGATGAATCTGATGATATCGAGGAAGGTTATGAAGTTGTTTTTGTTACAATAAATGAAGAAACAGATGAGGAAAAGTTTGAAGATGAAAAATAACTTGTATCTCATGTAAGTAAACTAGGCCCTTGGATTATTGATAGTGTTTGTTCACATCACATGACTAGTGACATTGACAAATTTGAGAATCTAGAAGAATATGATGGAGGATTTGTCAGATTTGGCAATCATGCTCCATGCCCTATGAAAGGTAAGGAATCTATTGTGTTGAATGAGAAGATGAAATTTAATGATGCATATTGGGTTAGAGGACTAAACTGTAATCTGTTAAGTGTTGCACAACTGAACAATACTGGCCACCGACTGGAATTTTAGATCAGAAAATTTAAGATCTATGGTACTAATGGAGATCTAATTAGAACTAGAGGACAATCAAGAGGTAATTTATTTTATCTTGATACTGATGCAAAGAGTTGTTTACTTGTTAAAACTGAAGATGTGTGTTTATGGCATAAGAGACCATGTCATGTAAATTTTGATAACATGATTAGAGTAAGAAGAATAGAGTAAGAAGTCTACCGAGATTAATCAAACCAAATAAAGCTATGTGTAAAGAATGTCAAGTTGGTAAGATGACCAAGTCAAGTTTTCTAAGAAAGTCTTATTCTAGTAGTGGTATTTTGGAATTGGTTCACACTAACCTTTGTGGTCCTATGAAAGTTCAAAGCTATTATGGAGATCGGTACTTTATTTTGTTTGTTGATGATCATTCAAGAATGATATCAGTAATGTTTCTAAAAGAAAATCCGATACATTTCAAATGTTTAAGTGGTATAAGGATAGAGTTGAGAAAGAAATGGGTAAATAGTTGAAGTTTTTAAGATCTGATAGAGGAGGTGAATTTATCTCTGATGAATTTACTATCTTCTGTAATGAGAATGGAATTTAAAGACAAGTATCTGCACCGAGGACTCCACAACAGAATGGGATAGTTGAGAGAAGAAACAAATCTCTTGTTGACTATGCTAGGAATTTTTTGATTGATAAGAATATTGCAAAAACATTTTGGAGAGAAGCTATAAGCACTACAATTTACACTCTTAACTAAATATAGTTGAAGAAAGGTACAAAAAAACACCTTATGAATTATGGTTTGGCAGAACACCGAATGTAGTTATTTCAAAATCTTTGGAAGTAGGTGTTATATATTGAAAGATTCTAGAAATGGAAAGTTTAATTCTAAAGGTGATGAAGGGTATGTGTAGGATCATGGTATGCCAAAAAGTGGCGATGTGAAAAAAACTTATTTTCACTCGTCCAAAAGTGCACAAATGCATATGTTGACTTTTTAGTAGGCCTGGGTGTTTGTACACCTGGCCAAGCCAAAAGCCAAAGAAAAAGGCTTAATCGGATATCCAATATTATCAGATATATCAGATATCTGATATTTTCTAGTAAATATAAATCTATATACCCCAGCCACGTTCAACATTTTCTCACTGTGAAAACATGAACGCGGCTAGGGAAAATGGATATCCGCTTTCAAATCTCCTATCTGATTTTTCTTTAATCCCAAGGTAAGTCAAATCTTCTATTTTTTATTTTTTTTATTTTTTTTGTTATTTTTAAATAGAAATTTATAGTTTTTTATATAAAAATTAGGGTAGGAATGAGTTTTTTTATTATTTTTTAAAATTCATTGTAATTATCTATTTTTTTTTCATTCTAATCAGACATGGAATCATAAAACCCTCCTAATGATCCCGTAAATAATCCACAACCACCTCCCAACAATCCCCCACCTCTAGAAGTTGTACCTGTCACAAACCCTCACCGTTTAGAGGATCTAATAGGAGATAATCTAAATGAACTTAGAGGATTTCAAACCACCTATGCCAATATCCCCACATTGCACCCCATGTTTACAACATTGAACTCAATTATTGATTCAAATATGGAGAAACTTACACAGCAACATAGTGTTGCACTTCTTTGGCGTGATTCCATGCACACCCAGTTTGACGATGCGCTTGATTATGATCAAGTCATGAACCTAAATATAAAAAATCATGACATAGCTAATCTTTTTGTGGATCCTAAAATTGATCAAAAAGTGGACCCTTAAAAAACCAAGTTGTCAATTAAATGGTGCACAAATAGTGCAATACATGACAACTTTTGGAACCGCTCATGGATGGTTTTTGATAGACCACCTCACAACAATTTGGACGTCCCATTTTATTTTATTAAAAAATTGTATGCTGAATTTGTGCTCGATCACAAGGTGAATTAATGGAGTATGAGACCAAACCAGGGTGTAGGTTTAGGCGCTACTCAGGACAGGCCATGGGCACAACGGGTGAAATCCCACATATATGTCCCCCCTCCTGAGATTTCACCACCTCCTACAGTGCTGCATCCTGACATTATTGCTAAGGCTGGCTCACAGACTATTCAAGCCATTCACACCTTGAGTGATCTGTTGGTTATGCAGATCATGTCATTATTGTCTCCTCATGTTGATGTTTTTGTCCCTTCCACATCCTCCACGAGCTCACATGTTTGTGTGCCCCACACTTGCATTATCTGCAAGAATATGTGCTTAGGTCCCCTGAATGATAGCCATGCATATAATTATGTCTTTGAGGTGGATGATTCTACACAGCACACTACAAGCACTGAAGCACCTTGTGAAGATGTGCATCAGGGGTATACAGCGCCATGGACTCCTACAGTTATGGTAAGGGTAAACATTTCACTTTTTACATTGTATTTAAATTTTATCATTTGTATTTTTAGTAGAATTTTCTTATAATAATTTCCCACTTATTTGTTTTATGTGTTACATTTATGTTTAGTTGATGACAAAGGAGGAGATGGCATAGGTGGAGGGGTCCATACTTTTGTCCATATCATTTGGCCTTGACAGTTCCATAGTACATATGTTTTAATGTACTCTTTGGTTTCCTTAAATTATTATAATAGTATATCTACATTGTTTTCTAATTTTTACGATCATCTTATTACATATTGATGCAGGTGTCACCAGTTGCCATCGGGGAGCAATGTGAGGGGGTGCAGGTGTCCAGAATTGACAAGAGAAAGGTAATTAAGTAATTTAGTTTGTTTATGCATACATGTATACTTGTCAGTTGTGCGTACTCATTTTTAATTTACATGGTTTATTTGACAGAGAATGGCATCTGATGATGTCATGAGACCCTATCATCATGATAGAGTCACAAGCATATCCATTCGCAGTGATAGCCCTACAATACGTATATTTGTAAAGTTATTTATGTGTATTTTACTATCAACTATATATAATATGATTAAGTTATTATAGTATGAAGTATCTATTTGACTTTTTTAGGTCACTCCTAGTTTGAGGGAGGTAGAATGCCAAGGGTTTGTATCGTTGATGACTAAGCCAACATTTCCTAAAGAAAGTTCAACTCAGGTAAGTTTTAATGTTAATTCAGTTATTTTGTAACCATATATTTGCTACTGGAAGCATTTAACATTAAATAGTATAACTTGTAGATCAATCTCATGTTTGAAAACATATACATGTCAGAGTCAACATTGGTGGCATTGTTCCTGCGCTACGAAGGACATATATTAGGTCTCTTGTCCACGAGAGGAGACAGAGAGGCAAGGTATATGAGAGTTCAATTTTAGTTTAAATTTTATTTATTATTGTTGACTATTATTCAGAATTATAATCTAACTTGGGGTTTTACTTTTGCGTTTGAATGCAGGATCCATCAGAGCCAAAGAGTACTTCAAAGAGGCTACATTTTTATGATCTACCAGTAGAATAGGATGTCCTAGAAAATTTTGTAGTTGAACTTCTTATTTTGAGATGTCATATCACATATTTTGAGATGGCGTATGCCACATTGTATCTAGATATGTTGACATGTAAATATGTACAGAATTATTGTTCATTTTGATATATATGAAACTTAATATTTGATCCAATTTGTTAATTGTGTGTTCATTTATTCATTGTTAGTATGTAAATATGCTTGTGTGTATGTACTCATGTGTACGATTTATGCCTTAAGTATATTCATCTATATTCAAGTACATTCTTCATAACCTAAATTCATGTGTATGGGCTATGTGCATGACTTAAGTGAATTCATGTGGTATGCTTTATAAAATATGTGCTACATGTATGCTTCATGACTTAAACAAATTTATGTGTACGCTTCATGTGCTACGTGTGTTCACATGTGTAATTCATCATTTAAGCGAATTCAAAATTTATGTGCTACATAATATCCATGTGTATCTGATGCTCTCAACCAAGAAAAAATGATGTAGATCCCTCTACTATCCCCTCATGTAACTCAACTCAACTTGAGGATTCTACAAGCATCTTGGAATCTACTCAAGGAATTAGTCTTAACTCAAGGGTCAAATAGAGTGCTACCTAGTGTACCTAGTGCCTCCACCATACCAAAACTCCAACTAGACCTCTCACCTTGATTCCAACACCATAGATCATCTTATCATAGTCAATTTACCATTTTCCAACTTCCCATTCACTCCAATCACCTCAACATCAACCATTTCTCTTATATAGCCTTTCTAGGCCTGTCTAGTAGCCCTAAAAACACTAAAATTAGAAAATTATTCTCGAACTCTCCAAACAACCTGACAAGATATTTACATTTTCTAATACCCTTTTTAGAGTTACTAAATTCATCTCAAACTCAGTCCTTCATCATTTGATTTGTGAATACTTTCTCCACCCTCTAGCTCTCCATCTAGGCCTAATTAGCCCTTGCTCAAAGAAGCAACTCCTATCCCCGCTTATCTCCAGGACTCAAAGACTTGAAATAGTCTTCCTAGACCTTCCAAAACACAATATTTTCAAACTCTTAAAGTCCCACCATTCATCAAGCTCCCAAATTGATAAACCCTTGTTTCTAGGGTTAATAGCCTAGGGTTTTAGGGAAACTACCCTTACCTGCAACTCTCAAGCCCTATAAAGGTCCTAAACCCTTCCAATACATCCCTATAGACATCTTCTATTGTAAATTTTGCTGAGTTAGATACTTAGATGTTGTCATTATGGCAACATATGATCTACATGAATATCACACATGACAAAGAGCAAGTATGACAGAGCGCAAAGCAAAATTGTCTAAGTATGAGACAGTGTTTTTACCTGTGTACCCAGAGATAGTTTTGATTACTGATGATTATTGGAGTAAGTTCAGTGCTTGCACACTTGAACATAGATACTATGATGACTATAGAAGACCCACCTAAGAGCGCAAGTCAGTATGGCATGTACGGAAGAAGTTATGACAGTTTCACTAGAGACAGTGTTAAGCCGACAAGACAGAATATGAAGACAGAATTGGTAAAGAGTTAAGGGATTATTTTGTTTGTCAAAATAATGTCTTAATAATATAAAGGGATGAAATCCTAGATGTTAACCCTTGAGTAAAGATATATTTTGTATAATGCTTATGTCAAGCCGACTGAAAGAGTTATTAGTCTTAATAACTTGTATAAAGAGATGTAATATTGTAATTGTAAAGAGAGAGATGACATAGATGGTATAGTGAAAGTATAAGTGAAGAGATATTGATGCGAACCTATGAAAGAAAGAAAGTAGTATAAGGTTATGTACCTTACCATATTTTGTATTCAGTAATCATTTTACATTACTTGTTTGGGTAGTGGGCTCATCTAGTAATCCTATTTTGTACTACCAAATCCTAGCAGGGTTGAGGCTTCTAACAAGGCCTAAAGTCCCTTAATCAGGACTGAGACACTATTGTACACACAAAAGTAGTGCACTTCTATGGATCCTTACATGTAAGATTTCTCAACAATGAGGCCTCACAAAGTGACTCATAGCTCTCTATGCATGGAGTTGCAAGGGACTATGATGGATTTGCTCTTAGCTAGAGCTACAAGCTTGTGACCTTGCTAGTCAACCACACAATGAGAGATTCTAAGTGAAGATAAGGGAAAGAATGCCAATATCCCCAAGTTGAATCAAAGTATGCAAATGCAATGCAAACTAATATGAATATGCAAGATTAATCTATCAAAATGAAAGTACAATGCAACTATGAAAGGAAATAGCAATGGATTACAAATCCCCTAATTAAGCTATGTGAAGCTAATCTATTGCATAAGAGAAAATAAGCTATGAAATGAAGCTATGGATGCTATGATAATGCAAGAAATGAAGTCTAAACTATGAAGAAATGAGGAAATCCAAGAAAAGCTTGATGTAGCAATGATCTCCAAAAGCTCCAAATGCACCTAGAAAACCTGCAGCATAACAATAGCATGAAAGAGATGGCTATGCAAATGAAGGAGAGAGCTCTCCTTTTATAAGAAATGCAAAGGAATGGACCATGGAGATTAAGAGGCAAAAGTCTCAATCAATGGTGGAGCTTGAAAGAGGAGCAATCCATGTGCACAAATATCCTCCAATAGGAAAATAGGAGTTGACTTTATGTCCATATGAGACAAAAAGTATTTTTCTTTTTTTATAAAATAAGAATAGTGTTTTATTTGTGCAACTTAGGATAAGAGGAAAAGGTGGGGATTTTTATTTAATAAAAAGGAGAGGAAATATTCCTTTTAAGTAAATAAAAACTTAGGATAAATGGTTAGCCCATAGGATAAAATCCAATATATGGTCGAAACTAAGATTTGATCAAGAAATTGATAATGTTGAGAATATTGATTATTGATAAAAATGATTCAGGATTGATAAATCAAATAAATGGGGCCCAAAGTCTAGGCGACCATTTTTGGGTGCATACAACTATATGCATGTAATAGGCTCCTAACAGGATCAACATGCCTAACAGGATACTTTTGATTAGTGGATCTTTGTGGGTACCATCCCCACCGGGGTTTTCCCTTGGCCAGGGTTTCCTCGAGAACAAATAATGTGTTATGAGTTCATTTGTTTTATTGCTATGTCATGTTCTTTAGTTTACTATGTTATGCATGCATTAAGATAATCTGTTATATCCATAATTGGGCAAAAGTAAAAGTTTGTAGAATACTGATTCACCCCCCCTCTCAGTATTCCCTATTTCTAGCAATTGGTATCAGAGCTTAGTTACTCAGAAAAGAATCATTCAAGGAAACCCTAGCAACTTGAGTAAGATCTCTATCGATATGGATCAGCTACAGAAGAATCTTGAAGAAGCTCTTGAATAGATTGATATGCTTACTAAAGAAAGAGATACTCTAAAAATAAAATATGATGATGCAAAGAACCTCATTGAAAAACTGAAAAACAAGGTAGATCTAAAATCAGAAAAGGAATCTACAATTCAAATTGAAGATTGTGATGACAATCTAGAAAAAGAAAATGAGATCCTTAAACATGAATTGAAGATAGCAAATCTGAAGTTAAGTTTGAAAGATGGAAATAGCAAGAATGAAGCAAATCTGAAATCTGAGAATGAAAACCTAAAGCTTGAGAATGAAGATCTAAAATCTAAACTTGGTAAAGTGACATTTGAACTTGAGAAAACCAAATTGCAATATGATGAACTTGAAAAGTACAATACAATTGTGAAAGGTGAACTAACTCAATCTAAGAAACAACTTCAGAGATTATATTCAACTAGTGAGAAGATTGATGAACAAAAGTCTTATCAAAAACTATTCTATGATAAAACTAGTCTTGGATTCAACTCATCTAAAGTGAATGAAGAAAGCAAGGAACCAGATCTGAAAATGTCTGAAAGCATAGATGAAAAGGAATCTGATGAAGTTGACAAATCTAAAGATACACCTAAAGAAGAAGAACCACCTAAGCAAGAGGAGTCACCTAAAGGTACACAAAGAGAATTTAAAGGTAGATTGTACAAGTAAGCAATTTAAACCTCTTAATGGTTATTTTTATAATTGTCATGGCTTTCGACATAGAGCTATTGAATGTAGAAAACCTAAATTTGTTGAGAATAATAATAGTAGTAGAATGTTTAGGAATACTAACCATGCAGATAAGAGACCTACTGAAGATATGAATAGGAGAAATGGAGTAGTATGTTATAGATGCAACAAAGTTGGACACATTGCCAAAAATTGTAGATCACAAATCAACCAGTCATGACCAAGATATGGAAACAATAGAATAGTTTTTTAGATATGTAACATGATTGGACATACAAGGTTTTTCAGAATGAATAATAGGATTCCTCATCCTAACCCTAACCCTAGAAGTCATGCAAGGAGAAATGAAAATGCAAGTAATAGTCAAAAGGGATGCTATAGTAATTCAGAAGAAGTAAAGTTTGTCAAAACCACAGATCAAGGAGACACATTCAGCATTGAAGGTAATCAGAAACATGAAGTATCAAATGGTAAGAGAGAATCTCTACCTAACCCTTCTCAAAGTACTTAATTCATGAAAAATACAGTAGAATAGGAACTTAGGATAGTATAGAAATTAGTATAGGATGAATTGAGTCTTGTGCAGTTACTGCAAAGTAGTATATGATGTATTGATGCTATGGTTAAGAGCGCATAAGATAATATTGTGTTATGAGAGATTGCAAGAAGTTTTAAGTTTTGCAGGTAAGCAAGAACGGATTTTCAGAAAGAAGTGGCAAAGGAATTGAATGCGATGTTAGATTTATGTGAGATTGAAAGGTTAAAAGGTTATGATCAATATTATTTGATCATTAAGGTGAATACAAGTGCTAAGGAGATCAAAGAGCAGTGATGATAACCCTTTTAAGAATCTTGAGAACATTGTTGACAATTTGGCTTTTGAAGAGGATAGTGCTAGAGAAGAAGAGAAGAGAGACTTAAGGATTGAATGAGGAAAGAAAATAGAGAAGCATGTAGCAGCCCCTAGTCAAGAAGAAATCAATCTTACACCTGAGACTGCTAAGAAATCTCAAATAGGATCTATATTTGAAAGCTTGGGATAAGAAGTTGATGATGATGATCAGATGGAATTGATCACATCTCTGAATAAGATAATTAGGAAGAATGAGAAGGTAAAAAGCATTGAAGGATCTCTAAAGGAATTAATAGAAAAGTTGCAAAGCATTGTGACTACACAGATAGTAGAGGCAGACCCACTTGAAAGAGAAAAGAAAGTTATGAATATATTTGATGATGAGTTTACCAACTTATTTGATATAGCTAAAGTGAAGGCACAAGTAGCCTATGAAGCCAAATTACTTCTAGACATAAGTCAGAATATCACGAATGACATCAACAGTCTTGATATCTGTATAAAAGACTTGAGATGGAACTTGGACAGAGGTAGAGCTTTGTACATTCAGTGTACAAAATCTGATAATCTTGTATCAAAAGAAATTCAAAAGATTAAGACAAAAGAAGCAGAGATTCAAATAGAGGTAAATCTTCTTGCCAGCCCCAATATGAAGATATTGGACATTGAGAAGAAAATTTGCAAGATTAATGATGAAATAAGGATTCTACACGATGACAAGGATAGGAAACTGAAAAGATTCTCTCTTCTTATAGAGCATATTTCAATTAAGTTAAGTATTGTTGAAGGACGGCTGGAGGAATGTCTTTCATCAAAGACATCTTTTCAAAAGTTCAGTTTTGCAAACCTTCAAGCCTGTGAGATAGAATCTTATGGATTGCGTGCACTACTTAGTGTTGCAGATTCCATTAAGAAGGCATGGGAGAAGGAGATAGAGAACATCAAGATGAATTTTGCGGATTGTGTTGCAAGCCTACCGGCTTTGCAATATTGAATCAGGTATACACATTTTTTATTGAACACAGTTTTAACACCCTCTCTTTTTGTCATTATTGTCAAAGGGGGAGAGAGATATAGCATAAAATTGATATATATGATAAGGATGTATATTCTAAGGGGGAGTATAGGATATAGATATGATATATGGAGTCATAAGGATAGTGAAGATACATATTTTTGTTATGGCCACATTTTTGAGTTTTTGAAGTGTTATGACTTAGCCAATTTTCTCATATGTTGCCACCAATGACAAAGGGGGAGATTGTTGGAAATTTGGCTGAGTTAGATGGGTATGTGTAGGATCAAGAGGGGCCAAACTATGCCCTTAAGTGGCAATGAAAAATCAGACAATCAGGATTAGTCAACTTGGTGTGAAAAAATGAACTAGTTATCAACCTAATATCAAAAAGTTGTAAGAATATAATTTGTAGGAAATTGAATGTAGTTTCTAAACTACTAAGCCTTTTCTGAAAAAAAATTTAATATGATTGGTAAAAAGTATAGATTGCAATGCAGCACTACAAACATTCCAGCAAAAAAATAAGAAGTACATGTATGTCTGACCACCCTAATCAAAAGCAAATGATAATATTTTTTTATAATATTCTATATATAAGTAGCTGACTCATGCCCAGATGTGACGCATATTTTTTGGTATTTTTATTCCAAATAGATAATTAATTATGATTTTTTTGCTACAGTGCTTTCAAAATTTAAAAACTCTCCTGTATGACCACCTTAACTCATTGAAAACTTATCATAATTCAATTTTTTTTAATTTTTTCTTATACTAGATGAAGCATAGAATGTGACGCATCTTTCGGATTTCAAAAATGTTATACTATTTGAAAGATATAGTCATTTTTCAATCAGTATCTAAATCAGCACTTTAGAGGTAGCTCGATTAGAAAATAACTAATAATTACTTAATGAATTCAAAATTTGACAGCAATTATATCGATAGAAAGCTGATAATCTCCTTAAGATACCCTTTTCATTTTATCAAATTCGAGTGAAAAAAAAGTCGTCAGCTACATGGTCGAAGTCTGGAACTGAGAGAAACAGAAGAAAAACATGTTTTTGTGACACTTGAAGAGTTGACTAGGTAGGTTTGGTGCACAGACCAATACCGAGCCTAATTGGGTACCAGATATTATCGGGTACCCAAATCTGGTGGTAGAATTTCAAATTTTTGCTTTGCCTCCACTTTCTCTAATTTCTAATTTTGAAATTTGGTTCCACTTTATCAATTATAGTTATTAGTTATATATTAAATATTATATAATATCAATTATATATTAATTGTTATATATTAGTTATATATTAAATATTATATAATATGAATTATATATTAAATGTTATATTTAATATTATTTAATATATATTAATATTAAAAACTATATATTAGATTATATATTATATATAATATTATATATTATATATTAAATATTATATAGTATACATTTTACATTTTAAATATTATTTAATATGATTCAGAGCACGAGCATGAGTCCCTATAGTGGCATAGTAGTGCCTTTTATAGGTGCCAAAAACCCTAGCTACGCTGAAATGGAGGCTTTGAAGAATAGTTCACTAGAGGTGGATTATAGAAGCAGAGGGCAAGAGAATCACTCTGTTTCCACCACTTGTGGCTATGAAATGGTATCTTTCCCTGCTTTTTCAACCGAAATGCTAAATTGTAAAGGTTCTCGAAATAGATTCTAGTCGTGCCAGACAATTGTACCACGCCTATTGATAATCTGGTAGCTGAACAGAGTCATTGGGAGGTTAAACAAGAACAACCAGATGGATCTTTGAATCGGTCAAAGATTATGGAGAGTGGGGAAGGGTTTGGTAAAATGAGCAGTTGTACTAGAAATGATGCACGTGCCGTAGAATTGACCGCATTAATAAATTTAAAGAAGAGATCAGTGGCGACATGACATTATGAGGAAAGCCTTGCCATTTCGATGGTGACACCTCCCCCCCCCCCCCGTGATATTATGAAGAATGTCTTACCGCTTCAATGCTGGCACCACCTCTGTCTCAGACTTTTGCCATTGCTTCTCATTAGTACTCTGAAATATGGCAGGGATTGTGGGCACATTATTACCCTTAGGGATTGGGATTGAGATATCACACATTAGGACCCCTAGGGAGTCCCCATAACCCCTTATGACACATTGGAATGCTCAAATGTGTCTTAAGAGGTCTTAGGACCCCTTCAAACACACTTGAACATTCCAATGTGTCAAAAGGGGTCATTGGGACTCCCTAGGTGTTCTATTATGTCTTATCACACGTTAGGACCCCTAGGGAGTCCCCATGACTGCTTTTGACACATTGGAATGCTCAAGTGTGTCTTAAGGGGTCCTATGACCCCTTAAGACACACTTGAGCATTCCAATGTGTCAAAAGAGGTCATTGGGACTCCCTAGGGGTCCTAGTATGCCTTATCACACGTTAAGATCCATAGGGAGTCCCCATGACCTCTTATGACACATTGGAACACTCAAGTGTGTCTTAAGGAGTCCTACGACCCCTTAAGACACACTTGAGCGTTCCAATGTATCAAAAGGGGTCATTGGGACTCCCTAGGGGTCCTAGTATGCCTTATCATGCGTTAGGACCCCTAGAGAGTCCTCATGACCCCTTTTGACACATTGGAATACTCAAGTGTGTCTTAAAGGGTCCTACGACCCCTTAAGACACACTTGAGTGTTCCAATGTGTCAAAAGGGGTCATTGGGACTCCCTAGGGGTCCTAGTATGACTTATCACGCGTTAGGACCCCTAGAGAGTCCTCATGACCCCTTTTGACACATTGGAATGCTCAAGTGTGTCTTAAAGGGTCCTACGACCCCTTAAGACACACTTGAGCATTCCAATGTGTCAAAAGGGGTCATTGGGACTCCCTAGGGGTCCTAGTATGCCTTATCACATGTTAGAATCCATAGAGAGTCCCCATGAACCCTTTTGACACATTGCAATGCTGTAGTGTGTCTTAAGGGGTCTTAGGACCCCTTAAGACACAATTGAGCATTCCAATGTGTCAAAAGGGATCATGGGAACACCCTAGGTGTTCTAATGGATGATAAGGCGTACTAGGACCCCTAGGTAGTCCCCATGACCCCTTTTGACACATTAGAATGTTCAAGTGTGTCTTAAGGGGTATTAGGACCCCTTAAGACACACTTGAGCATTCTAATGCATCAAAAGGGGTCATGGGGACTCCCTAGGTGTCCTAATGCACCTTATCACGCATTAGGACATCCAAGGAGTCCCCATGACCCTTTTTGACGCATTAGAATGCTCAAGTGTGTCTTAAAGGGTCCTAATACCCCTTAAGACACACTTGAACATACCAATGTGTCAAAAGGGGTCATGGAGACTCTCCAGGGGTCCTAACATGTGATAAGGTGTACTAGGACCCCTAGGGAGTCCCCATGACCCCTTTTGACACATTAGAATGCTCAAGTGTGTCTTAAGGGATCCTAATACCACTTAAGACACACTTGAGCATTCTAATGTGTCAAAAGGGGTTTTGGGGACTCCCTAGGGGTACTAGTACACCTTATCATGCATTAGGGCACCTACAGAGTCCCCGAGTATGTGCAGGATCAAGAGGGGCCAAACTATGCCCTTAAGTGGCAATGAAAAATCAGACAATCAGGATTAGTCAACTTGGTGTGAAAAAATGAGATAGTTATCAACCTAATATCAAAATGTTGTAAGAATATAATTTGTAGGAAATTGAATGTAGTTTCTAAACTACTAAGCCTTTTCTAAAAAAAAATTAATATGATTGGTAAAAAGTATAGATTGCAATGTAGCACTAAAAACATTTCAGCAAAAAAATAAGAAGTACGTGTATGTCTGACCACCCTAATCAAAAGAAAATGATAATATTTTTTTATAATATTCTATATATAAGTAGTTGACTCATGCCTAGATGTGACGCATATTTTTTGGTATTTTTATTCCAAACAAATAATTAATTATGATATTTTTGCTACAGCGCTTTCAGAATTTAAAAACTCTCATGTCTGACCACCTTAACTCATTGAAAACTTATCATAATTCAATTTTTTTTAATTTTTTCTTATACTAGATGAAGCATAGAATGTGACGCATCTTTCAGATTTAAAAAATGTTATACGGTTTGAAAGTTATAACTATTTTTCCATTAGTATGTCAATAAGAACTTTAGACGTAAGTGAACTAGAAAATAACGAATTCAAAATCTGACAGCACTTATATCGATGGAAAGCTGACAATCATCTGAAAAAACTCTTTTCATTTTATCGAAATCGGGTAGAAAAAAAGTCATCAGCCTAATGGTCGAAGTGTTGACATAAGAAAAACAGAGAAAAAATACATTTTTTGCACACCTTCAGCATTGACCATGGAGCTTTGGTTTCCAAAGCTATTACCCAATTTTGCTTTAATTTCAAATTTAAAAAGTTTCCCCCTCCCACTCTTTTTTTATTTCCCTTTAATTTTGATGTTTTTTTCTTTCACCCTGACAATGAATAATTTATATATTTTATATTTAGGTTTTATATTTTATATTATATAGTATATATATTATATATTATTTATTTATATTATATATTCGATAATATCAATTTAAACAGCCTAAGTATATAGTCTGTTCAGATTTATATTAAATGCAATATTTTTATATTATAATATAAATGTTACATAATATATATGTATATATTATAAATTATATATTAAATATTGTTGTGTATATAATATAATAAAATATAATATAATGTATAATATATATAATATATAAAATGAATAGGACATTAATATATTGTATATTTGATAATATATATTAAATGTAATATCTAATATATCTTATAATATATATATATATATATATATATATATATATATATATATATATATATATATATATATATATATATATATATATATATATATATATATATATATATATATATATATAATATATATTTAGTCTATTAAATATTGTATTTTTTCAAATATTTTATATATTATTTTAATATTTAATTTAAGTTATAACAGATCCTCTCATGAGACAACAGGTCGAATCGGGGTCGCTAGACGTGTTAAGGGGTAATTAGGGTTTGTGAGGCAACTTTGGATATACAGTGACCATTTGGAAGGCAATAGGGCATGTCCGAGTACCAATGTACCAAATTTTAATGACTTTTTCCTAATCCAACTCGAAAAGGGTCCATGGGGTGCTCTCAGGAGACCACATGTCCAATCAGTGTCGCTAGGCCTCTTAAGGGGTCATTAGGGCTCGTGAGACAACCTTTGATGCACGGTGACCATTTGGAACACATTAGGACATGTCAGAGGACCTAACTCCACAATTTAGATAAATTTTGATTAGTCAAACTCGAAAAGGGTCCATGGGGTGCTCTTGGGAGACCATTGTGCGATTCGGGGTCGATAGGTGACTTTAGGGGTCATCGGGGTTCCAAATGAAACTTTCAATGAACGGTGATCCTTTGAAATGCATTAGGACATATCAGATGACCTACGTACCAAATTTGGATAACTTTTGCCTAGTAGAACTCGAAAGGGGTCCATGGGGTGCTCTCAGGAGACCACATGTCGAATCGGGGTCGGTACCTGCCTATTAAGAGGTCATTAGGCTTCCAAATGAAACTTCAATGGAATGGTCACCCTTTGGAACACATTAGGATATGTCATAGGACCTATGTACCAAATTTGGATGACTTTTTCCTAGTAAAACTCAAAAGGGGTCCATGGTGTGCTCTCGGGAGACCACATGTTGAAATGGGGTCGGTAGGCCTATTAAGGGGTCATTAGGGTTCCAAATAAAACTTTGATGGAATGGTGACCCTTTATAATGGATTAGGACATGTCATAGGACCTACGTACCAAATTTAGATGACTTTTTCCTATTAGAACTCGAAAGGGGTCCATGGGGTGCTCTTGGGAGACCTCATGTCGAATCGGGGTTGGTAGTCCTATTAAGGGGGCATTAGGGTTTGAAATGAAACTTTGATGGAACAGTGACCCTTTGGAATAGATTAGGACATGTAAGAGGACCTAATTCCATGATTCATATGAATTTTTCCCAAAATAACTCGAAAGGGGTCCATGGGTTGCTCTCGGGAGACCTCATGTCAAATCAGGGTCAATAGGCTTGTTAAGGGGTCATTGGGGTTACAAATGCAACTTTGATGGAACAGTGACCCTTTGGAATGCATTATAATATGTCATAGGAACTACGTACCAAATTTGGATGACTTTTGCCTAGTAGAACTTGAAAGGGGTCCATGGGGTGCTCTCGGGAGACCACATGTCGAATCAGGGTGGATTGGCTTGTTAAGGGGTCATTAGGGTTCAAAATGAAACTTCAATGGAACAATGACCCTTTGGAATGTATTAGGACATGTCATAGGACCTACATACCAAATTTGGATGACTTTTTCCTAGTAGAACTTGAAAGGGGTCCACGGGGTGCTCTCGAGAGACCTCATGTCGAATCAGGGTCGGTAGGCCTGTTATGGGGTCATTAGGGTTCCAAATGCAACTTTGATGGAAAAATGAGCCTTTGGAACACATTAAGACATATCATATGACCTATGTACAAAATTTGGATGACTTTTCCCTAGTAGAACTTGAAAGGGGTCCATGGGGTGCTCTCGAAAAACCTCATGTCGAATCGGGGTCGGTAGGCCTATTAAGGGGTCATTAGGGTTTGAAATGAAACTTTGATGGAATGGTGACCCTTTGGAACGTATTAGGACATGTTAGAGGACCTATGTACCAAATTTGGATGGCTTTTTCCAAGTATAACTCGAAAGTGGTCTATGGGGTGCTCTCGGGAGACATGTCAAAACGGGGTCGGTAGGCCTATTAAAGGGTCATTAGGGTTCCAAATGCAACTTTGATGGAACAGTGACCATTTGGAACACATTACAACATGTCATAGGACCTATGTACCAAATTTGGACTAATTTTTCCTAGTATAACTTGAAAGGGGTCCATGGGGTGCTCTCGGGAGACCTCATGTCGAATCGAGGTCGGTAGGCCTGTTAAGGGGTCATTAGGGTTCCAAATGAAACTTTGATAGAA
Source organism: Chamaecyparis obtusa (assembly GCA_027943335.1). NCBI lineage: Eukaryota > Viridiplantae > Streptophyta > Pinopsida > Cupressales > Cupressaceae > Chamaecyparis > Chamaecyparis obtusa. The sequence continues at coordinate 568,237 of BSBK01000693.1, forward strand.
AAATAACCCTTTTGAATGCATTAGGACATGTCAAAGGACCTACATACCAAATTTGGATGATGTTTCCCTAGTAGAACTCGAAAGGGGTCCATGGGGTGCTCTCAAGAGACCACATGTCGAATCGGGGTCAGTAGGCCTGTTAAGGTGTCATCCAAATGAAACTTTGATGGAATAGTGACCCTTTGGAACACATAAGGATATGTCATAGGACCTATGTACCAAATTTGGATGAATTTTTCCTACTAGATCTCGTAAGGGGTCCATGGGATGCTCTCGAGAGACCACATGTCGAAACAGGGTCGTTAGGCCTATTAAGGGGTCAATAGGGTTTGAAATGCAACTTTGATGTAATAGTGACCCATTGTAACACATTAGAACATGTCATAGGACCTATTTACCAAATTTGGATGACTTTTTCCTAATAGAACTCAAAAGGGGTTAATGGGGTGCTCTTGGGAGACTACATGTCGAAACGGGGCCAGTAGGCCTGTTAAGGGGTCAATAGCATTCGAAATGAAACTTTGATGGAATGGTGACCCTTTGGAACACATTATGAAATGTCAAAGGACCTAATTCCATGATTCAGATGACTTTTTCCAAGTAGAACTCAAAAGGGGTCCATGGGGTGCTCTCGGGAGACCACATGTCAAATCGGGGTCGATAGGCCTATTAAGGGGTTATTAGGGTTCCAAATACAACTTTGATGGAATAGGGACCCTTTACAATGCATTAGGACATGTCAAAGGACCTACTTAGCAAATTTGGATGACTTTTGCCTAGTAGAACTCAAAAGGGGTCCATGGGGTGCTCTCGGGACACCACATGTTGAATCAAGGTCGGTAGGCCTGTTAAGGAGTTATTAGGGTTCCAAATGCAACTTCCATGGAATGGTGACCCTTTGGAACCCATTAGGACATGTCAGAGGACCTACGTACTAAATTTGCAAGACTTTTGTCTAGTAGAACTCAAAAGGGGTCCATGGGGTGCTCTCAGGACACCACATGTCAAATCAAGATTGGCAAGCCTGTTAAAGGGTCATTAGGGTTCCAAATGAAACTTTGATGGAGTAGGGACCCTTTTCAATGCATTAGGAGATGTCAGAGGACCTAGGTACCAAATTTGGATGACTTTTGCCTAGTAAAACTTGAAAGGGGTCCATGGGGTGGTCTCGGGACACCACATCTCCAATCGGGGTCAACAGGCCCGTTAAGGGGTCATTAGAGTTTCAAATACAACTTCGATGGAATGATGACCCTTTAGAATGCATTAGGACATGTCAGAGGACCCCTTAAGACACACTTGAGCATGATAAGGCGTACTAGGACCCTTAGGGAGTCCCCATGACCCCTAGGAGTCCTAAGGCATGATAAGGCATACTAGGACCCCTAAGGAGTCCCCATGACCCCTTTTGATGCATTGGAATGCTCAAGTCTATCTTAAGGGGTCCTATGACCCCTTAAGATAGACTTGAGCATTCCAATGCATCAAAAATGGTCATGGAGACTCTCTAGAGGTCTTAACGTGTGATAAGGTGTACTAGGACCCCTAGAGAGTCCCCATGACCCCTTTTGACAAATTGGAACCCTCAAATGTGTCCTATGGGGTCATAGGACCCCTTAGGACACACTTGAGGGTTCCAATGTGTCAAAAGGGGTCATGGGGACTCTCTAGGGGTCCTAACGCATGATAAGGCTTACTAAGACCCGTAGGGAGTCCCCATGACCCCTTTCGATACATTGTAATGTTCAAGTGTGTCTTAAGGGGCCTTAGGACCTCTTAAGACACACTTGAGTGTTCCAATTTGTCAAAAGGGGTCTTGGGGACTCCCTAGGGGTCTTAAGGCATGATAAGGCATACTAGGACCCTTAAGGAGTCCCAATGACCCCTTTTGACCCCTAGGACCCCTCAAGACACACTTGAGCATTCTAATGTGTCAAAAGGGGTCATTGGGACTCCCTAGGGGTCATTGGGACTCCCTAGGGGGCTTATATCTCGGACCTCGTGAGAGCTATCAACAAACTGTTAGGTGCTACAGGATCATGTTTTTGAGGTCTACAATAACCTCTCTCAGCTTTGGGCGATTCGACTTCATTTGCATTTGGCAAGGCGATCTCAGTCAATGCCAAAACTTGCAGTTAGGGTCAGTTGAAAGTGGCTTAGCAGCGTATCTTTCAAACCGTCTGACCTGGCATCAAACTGTCTGCTCCATCGGCTCTGGTTGGCTGGGTAAATGCCAATGACAACCCCGTTCTGCCCACAAAGTCACCGAAACGCTCGCGACCACGCTTGACCCAAGTGACCCCAAGGTGCACTAAGCATGATTGGGCAGCGATCTTCTGAGGCTCGTGGATCAAGTAGAAATTTTTCTGAGCAGACATTGTCCTATTTGGTATGGTTATGAAGGTAGACTGAAATGGTTGGAGAGGCTATCAATGCCACTATCTATCCAAGGATATGCCATCATCCTTGGGGTCGGTTATAATTTTAACTATCAAGTCCCATAAAAATTATGACTTGGAAGCATAGACAATATATGTAAACTATTCAACAAAATGACCGCAAGCAGAGCACGGCATATGGAATTGCAGATAGGAGTAGTAGAACTAGTAAAAGGTATCCAAAAATGAAGTTTCCAAAGCTTTGTCAGGTTAGACTGGTCGATGACAATGAGAATTGGTTTTGCACATCGATAGTATTGGCATTTGAGAACATGATAATCTATAACGCAATTTCAATATTAAGACATTATCATTTCCTAAGAATGCCCCAACACCGAATGTCAAGGAGGACCGGACATCTTCCTTGATGGAAAGAACCTTGTTTTATGCTCGGTTGTTGGATTCATAGAGGTCTAGGACTATATCAGTGGGAAACTTAAGAGCGATTTTCAATACCAAGCTGATGATGCCTTCATGAGGCATGATAATGTAGTTCTTTGTGTTGACATTAGTCATGATTCAAAGATGTTGGCTTCAGGTTCACAGGGTGGGAAAATTGAGGACGTGCTCGCAATTGAATCCCAAAATACATATGTATGATGGCTTCAACAAAATGTTTCTTGGTGTCACTTGCATGAAGCGGTATGTTTGTGGAGAGCCAGAAATGACACGCTCTAGTTATAGCACCAAGCGTCCAATCAAAACACAGAGGCATTAACACTTGTGTTGCAATAAGATCCAGATGGCACTATTCTATAGGAATAGATCCATTTTGAAAGATGTAGAGCACCAAGTAACATGGACTTTCATAACAAAATATTACTAAGGCACTCACAACGGGATACTTTAATGTATTCAAGAAAGAAGATGTGGATAGACACGTCCTCAAGAATTAGTTATTATAACAGGAAAGAAACTAACCAAAAGGGGAAAATAAGTAAGGCTCGTAGAGGAGATTTTGGGGGTTCCAGATTCCGCCTAACCCAAGAGACTTTGTGCCAGGGGAGGGATAGATTAGGATTTTTATTATAATGCAGGGAAAGAGGGATTTTATTTTTAGATAATGATTAATGTACAGGAACATCAGAATCTTTGTTGTTTTGCTATGTTTAAAGAAGGATATGTTAGCATATTAAAACTTTGATTTTAGATGCTCACTTTCTGATTGATATTCATCTTTGAATGATATTGGTTTCTTTTGAATGCATATCTGTTACATCTGATCATCAGCACGATCATCTGTGGACTTTATGTTATAGTTTTTCATGTATTTGGAAAGAACCATTCATCTTTCTCTCTTAGTTTCTTTCTGTAATGCATTGTTTAGGCAAATGAAATTTGTAGCATTTACTGTCCTTTTCTTTTCAGTAAATTAGTCCCTTTGTGTCTATCTTGTGTTTACGAATAGATGTTTGTAAGCCTTTATTTCTTTTAGGTTAAAAGCATTATCATTTATAGTTTAGTTGATTCATTGTAAATCTTGCACGGGGAGCTGTACCCAGATAATTCAAAGGGCGCTTAGGCTTCTCAATAGTGAAGTGACCCAATTGTTGGTGTTGGTTGAGTCTTTTTTTTGGGCTTTAAGGGTCATTTTGTAAGTGTTTCTTTTGAAGACAAATTTGTTCACCAACAAGAAGTTAAACCTCAAACATAATAAGCTCCATGAACAGGGTATTCCAGAGTAAAGAAAAACAAATGTAACTTCAACAAGATATAATTTAAATCATAATGATAATCATAGTCAAGATATAACTTCACCATTCAATTCCATAAACATGAATAATAAATATGTATATACAAAAGATGACGCAAATATAACATATAAATGAATATGTTCTATATATGTATCAAATGTATCAAAAGTATGTCCATATACAAATATGGCACATGCCATTTCAAAATGTCTACAAAATCAATGTTTTAAGGTGTACAATTTGGCATATATGCCATCTCAAAATGTGCCAAGTGTCATCTCTAAATGACCACAAAACTAAAACTGCATCCTATGCTGTAGGGGGATCATCAAAATGTAGCCTCTTTGAAGGAGTGTTGGGCTCTGATTGATCCTGCATAAAAAATGAGTTCAAACCAAAGTTAGATTGCTTACTTTATATGATTTGTACATATATATATATATATAATTCATAATTTTCAAACACTAATTTAATTAAAATTATAACCGAATACAAATAAATTTGTACCTGGTCTCTCAATCACCTACCACAATCAGGTGTCCTAGCATAAGTCCTGGGTAGCGAAGGGACCATGCCAACAATACCAACTCTGACCTATAAATATATATTTGCAATAATGAGATTAGTAGACTGGTGCAACATAGAGTAATAAATCTACAAAATAGGATGATAGCATAATAAAATTACAAATTGATTGAACTAAAATTAAAACTTACATCTGGTGATCCCTCCTCTGGAATAGTGGGCTGGGTCAACAAAGAAACAAAAGATTCTCGTGGGACCTCCCTCACAGTCGGAGTAACCTATGAGAGTAAAAAGATTGTCAATTATATATCAATGTACTTCATCATAGCAACCCTAGTTACAAAATACAAATAATAATATGTAAAAGTCTACGTACAATCGGGCTATCACTCCGAATCGAGACACCTGTAACCCTACGCCGCCGAACCGGTGTCGGGACATCATCAATAGCCACACCCTATACAATAAAGTGCAAGTAAAATATTTATTACTACACACAAGTGGCTTACATATGCATGTATAATTAATCTTAAAAAATTAACTACCTTTCCTTTGTCGACACCTGATGAAGGAACCCCCTCACGTTCCCCACTAATGTCGGTTGTAGCTTGCAAGAACACAATAAGATGACAATATATATTAGTAAATGTATGAATTTTATTGCTCTAATTGATAGAGATTTAAGCATGTACACCAAATGATATAAAAAAAAAAATAATGGGTACATAATTTATAATATACCGTATAGTCATCAAGGCCAAATGAAATGGCCGAAAGTGTGGACTCATCCACCTATCTCACCTCCTCCTGTGTCATCGACTGAACATAAATGGAAAAAATATATATACATAAGTGCATGCAATCATTAAAACTAATCTAAATAAATAAATTGTTTTTAAATTAAATAAGTCATGTGACAAATTTATTTATAATGTTTACTCTTACCATATCAACAGGAGTCAATGGCTCTACATGCACCTCCTGAGCACTCTCATGAGATGTAGATGCTCCATGAGGTGTTGCAGCCTCTCCTGTATCTCCCTCATCAATATCATGAAACTGATATATATCAGAATTAGTAAGCGGTCTGAGGCACATATGCCTACACATAATGCACATATGGGGCTCGCATACATGTGAACTCCGACGAGATGTCTATGCGCCAGCAGCATCCACAGGAGGCAACACTGACCTAGTCTGTGTGATCAACTGATCACTCAGTAAATGAATGGCCCTAATAGTCAGTTCAGCAGCCTCATAAATGATATCGGGATGCTGCACTAGAGGAGGGGGTGTGACATCAGTGGGGGGGACAAAGGTAGTGGCCTTTCGGCGCTGGGAAGATGGCCTAGTCTGAGGAACTCCTCTGCCTACGCCCATGTTGGGCCTCATACTCCAATAATCAACATGGTGACCAAGCACAAACTCAGCATACAATTTTTTAAGGAAATAAAATGGGACCTCCAAATTGCTATGTGGTGGTTTATCAAAAACCATCCACCAGCGATCCTAAAAGTTTGTGCGCATTGCTTCATTTGTGCACCATTTTATTGATAATTTGGGCTTTTTGGGGTCAACTGGTATTCCAGTTTTAGGATCGACAAAAAGGGCGACTATATCTTCCTTACTTATATTAAGGGCTGCAATCCCATCATGGTCAAGCCCATCATCAAATTGGGCGTGCATATCATCACGCCAATGAAGAGCAGCATTATGTTGCTGCGTGAGTGTGTCAATATTTCCAACAATTGTATTTAGTGTGGCAAGCATGGGACCTAATGTAGGTATATTTTGATACGTGTTTTGGAAACCTCGTATTGTGTTCAAATGAAGAATAGGGCTCGCGGGTGTCGGATATATGCCACAGTTATCGAGTACCTGAAAATATCAGGTACCTGATATTTTTGGGTACCCGATTAGGTATGTGCTTTGGTGGCAGCTTTGTCCAAGTGTACTGACACCCAGGCCTACTAAAAAGTCAACAAGCGCTTTCATGCGCTTTTGGACGAGTGAAAAGTGAATATTTTTCACATCGCCACTTTTTGGCCCCTCATGATCTTGCATAGACCCAGATACTTAGATGTTGTCATTATGGAAACATATGATCTACATGAAGATTGCACATGATAGAGAGCAAGTATGACATAGCGCAAAGCAAAGTTGTCTAAGTATGAGATAGTGTTTTTACCTGTGTACCCAAAGATGGTTTTGATTAGCGATGATGATTGGAGTAATTTTAGTGCTTGCGCACTTGAACATAGATACTATGATGACTATAGAAGACTCACTTAAGAGTGCAAGTCAGTATGGCATGTACGGAAGAAGTTATGATAGTTTCACTAGAGACAGTGTTAAGCCGACAGGATAGAATATGAAGACAGAATTGATAAAGAGTTAAGGGATTATTTTGTTTATCAAAATAATGTCTTAACAATATAAAGGGATGACATCCTAGATGTTAACCCTTGAGTAAAGATATATTTTGTATAATGCTTATGTCAAGCCGACTGAAAGAGTTATTAGTCTTAATAATTTGTATAAAGAGATGTAATATTGTAATTGTAAAGAGAGAGATGACATAGATGGTATAGCGAAAGTATAAGAAAAGAGATATTGATGTGAAGCTATGAAAGAAAGCAAGCAGTATAAGGTTATGTACCTTACCATATTTTGTATTCAGTAATCATTGTACATTACTTGTTTAAGCAATGGGCTCATCTAGTAATCTTATTTTGTACTACCAACTCCTAGCAGGGTTGAGGCTTCTAACAAGGCCTAAAGTCCCTTAATCAGGATTGAGACACTATATATATGTCATAGGCTCTTAATAGGGTCAACATCCCTAACATGATACTTTTGATTAGTCGATCTTTGTGGGTACCATCCCCACCAAGGTTTTCCCTTGGCCAGGGTTTCCTCAAGAACAAATAATATGTTATGAGTTCATTTTTTTTATTGCTATGCATGTTCTTTAGTTTACTATGTTATGAATGCATTAAGATAATCTGTTATATCCATAATTGGAAAAAGTAAAAGTTTTTAGAATACTAATTCATCCCCCCCCCTCAGTATTCCCTATTTCTAACATATTCAATCATCATATGCCCTCTCCCTTCATCGAGTATTCCACAACCAATACTGGTGCTTTGAAATGCACCCTTTTGTTGTATGTTTACCAGGAATGTCTCTGCCTCTTCTCCCCTTCTTCCACTTTCCCTACATTCAAAAACTAATATACAAGGAATTATACATTTTTATACCTCTCCCACCAAGTTACAGTCACCACAGGGGTGGGAGGGTCACTACATAAGGCTGGCTACAAACTTAGATGTTGATTGTGCCTACAATGTCAGTCTTGTCCTCAACATCAATCAATTCTAATATCTTAATGATATTCCAAACAATGAAATAGTTACATAAACTTGTAAACAAACACAAGACACCATTCCTATATCACAACCAAGCCAAGATCACATTAGATTTATTCTAATCAATTCACTGTTGCCTGGACTATTCCATGGGACAAAGAACTATAGAAATGCAGAGAACTTTATTTTCATTGATTGATTCGATTACAAACTTCAACCACTACTATTCTCTAGCATTTACTCACCCAACCAGAGCTAATGGCATAGTCCATTCGGTGTCGGGATGAATGGTTTGGAAGAAATCTAGTGGTGCAACTTTCAACTAACCCTCACTACAAGTTTTGGCATCAAGCGAGACTAGTGTGCCAAATTCAAACAAATTTTAATCTCCTAGAATGGAGAGAGGTTCTTGTAGGCCTCAGAAATGCAGTCCTGTAGCATCTCACAGATCGTTGATACCTCTCATGAGGTTCGAGAACCAAGCCTCGAAAGATTGCTGCCCAATCGTGCTTAGTGCACCTTGGGGACACTTTGGTCTGGCATGGTCCAGAACGTTCTACTGACTCAGTGGTTGAAATGGGGTTGTCTGTAGCATTTACCCACCCAAGAAAAACTCATGGCATATTCCATTCGGTGTCAGGATGAATGGTTTGGAAGAAATCTAGTGGTGCAACTTTCAACTAACCCTCACTACAAGTTTTGGTATCAAGCGAAACTGGCGTGCCAAATTCAAACAAATTTTAATCTCCCAAAATGGAGAGAGTTTATTGTAGGCCTTAGAAACACGGTCTTGTAGCATCTCACAGATCGTCGATACCTCTCATAGGATCCGAGATATGAGTCTCAAAAGTTCATTGCCCAATTGTGCATAGTGCACCTTGGAGACACTTTGGTCCAGCATGGTCTGGAACATTCTACTTGTATAGTGAAAATGTGACCACACTTCTATGAATCCTTACATGCAAGAAAACTCAACAATGAGTCCTCACAAATCGATCCATAGCTCTCTATGCATGGAGTTGCAAGATTTGTAAAATTGCTCTCAGCTAGAGCTATAAACTCATGACCTTGCTAGTCAACCACACAATGAGAGATTTCAAATCAAAGACAAGGGCAAAAATGCCAATATCTTCAATAAAATCAATATGGATGCAATGCAATGCAAATATATATGACAATGCAAGTTAATCTATTGCATAAAAGGAAATCTAAGCTAATATGCCATGATAATGTAACTAAGGAAATATGCAACTACAATGAAATACAATAACAAGTCTTCAAAGCTTGGATGTAAAATGTCTTCAAAGAGCTCCAAAATGATTTAGAAAACCTGCAACATAACATTAGCATAAAAACTTAAGATATGAAAATGAGGAAGAGAGCTCTTCTTTTATAGAGAATGAGATGAAAATGGACCATTGAGATTAAGAGGCAAAAGACTTAATCAACATTGGAGAAAAATGGAAGTTTGATCCTTGTGCACAAATATCCTCCAATAGGAAAATAAGAGTTGACTTTTGTGTCCATATAAGACAAAAAGTACTTTTTCCTTTTTTATAAAATAAGAATAATTCTTTATTTGTACAACATAGGATAAGAAGAAAAGTAGAGATTTTTTATTTAAATAAAAGAGGAGGAAATTCTTTTTAATTAAATAAAGGCTTAGGATAAAGTGATTTTATTATTTAATTAAAAGAGATTTTTAATTAATTAAAAGGGAGCATGTTCTCTTAATTAAATAAGATTTTTATTTTTATTTTTTTCTCTTTTAAATTAAATAAGGCTCAAACCTTAGGAAATATTGAATTGATTATGATTTGACCAAGGAAATTGATATAATTGAAAGATATTGATTTTTAAAAATATTGATTCAGGGATTTGACAAATTGTTGAATGGGGGCCCAAAGTCTAGGCGACCATTTTAGGGTGCATACATTTGCCCCTCTTTGACTAATGTGTGATCATTTCAGGAACACATACAGTCAAAGAAGAATTAAAATGTGAGATCGATTTGGGATCACAAAATAACTCAGATGTGTGTTCGATGGATGGGAACACATCGGGACAAGCATAAACAACAGCTGAAAGACAAGACCAACACCGTCGCTGCTAGATGCAAATCAAGCCTTAGACAAAACTATCACCGTCGCTACTAGGCAATAATCAAGTCTGAAAAATAGGAGATAAAAATTGAAAGACAAAATCACCACCATCGCTGCTAGGTGATAATCAAGTCTCAAAATAAGAATCTCAAGCTGAGCTGAATGATAAAGTTGAATCAAAGATTAAAGCTGATAGGTACTACCCCCTCGGAATTGAAATCGAAATCAGATAGAGGAGAACAACAAATTGATAAACCTGATCAAGTCACAATAAATCATAATCGAAGGATGGAGCATGATAGGATAACCATCAAACAGTGAAAATATGCCCCAGGTTGACGAGGTTTGACTGAAAAAGATATAGGATAAAGATTAAGTCAAACCTCAGAAAGAGGAAGAAAAAGGGGTGAATGAAAGACTAGAAGTTTGGAAGACATGGAAAGGAAGAAATTTCATCAAAGATCAAAGAATTATGCCTCAAAAGGTCAGTCAACTGCGTAGAAGAATGAGAAAACTTAGAAATGTGACTCAGATTTTGATTTCGAGTCCAAAAATGGATACAAAATGATGTGATATGAAAGACCAAAAATGAAAGATATGATCAAGAAGAATTAGAAAATGAGCACAGTTGACCAACTAGTCCGTAGATGATAAAAAGGAGAGTTCTCTCCATATGCAAGATGCAAAAACTAAACTATGATGAACCTAAGAATGCAAGCTACTATCAAAGTGGTTGACTTGCAAGGTCACAATGCCTATAGACATCTAATTATCATCATCGAGCGTTATTGGTAGCATCGCAAGATCATACAATGCACACTAGCATAACTATGTGGATATGAATATGATCTTTATCAGATAAAAATGTGAAAATCTCACCTAGGCATCAAAGACATGTAGGTCCAGATGACTAATGTAGTGATATCACCTAAGTTTGATATGGCGAGATTATGCTTGTATCAAGACACATGAAAGTCAGGATAACTAGAAGCATGCACTCGCAAAATAGTCAAGGATAATACCTTGTCAATCCATAGTGTCAAGTAAGACCAGCATAAATGCTCATGACAATTAGGACTAACAAAATATACCCACAAGCAGATAAAGAAATAAAACATGTTCTCATACCCTCAGTCTTCTAGCTATGCATCATCAAAAAACTTCTCAGGGAGAGACCACTCATCAAAGAAATCCTCATAGACAGCACACAAAGAAAAATAAAGTCAATATATCTCAACGAGTTGATTGTTTAAGTGTGTGTGTGTTGGTCATAGAATCAAACTCTGATCATCGCATCTGCAAATGAGAAATATCACATCAAACTTAGACTATTGGGTAAGACATCTGATAAGTGTTGAAAAACACTCGACACAAGGGTAGTGTTGAAAAATGTTGTTTGGTTGTTTGGGGTGGTGTTGAAAAATACCTGTTGTGAAATACCCCAAGAGACAAACACACCTAAAGGACCAATGCTAACAGTTATGCCCCCTAGACAAAGATAAAGACCAATTCCAAACTATGCCAAATAAGGTCAAGACATGATGGAGAAAGGTTCCCAAAATCTAAATATTGTAGAGCTGGAACAAAGTACCTCAATTCCAATGCTTTGTTTTAAGCATTTTCCATGGAAGCAACAGCACCTTCAAATGAACAAGACAAGAAAACAAGCAAACAAGATATGCAATGTATATCCAACTTATGCAAACCTTAGGGTTAGATCTAAAAATCAATTATTAGGAGCAATGATAACCAGCAAATAATCCAAATGATAACTCATATCATGCATTGAACAATGAAAAATAAGTGCATACCCATCACAAAAATTTTATTTTTTTTGCATTTGACCTAGTCAACAAGATCTGATTTTTACCACATGAATTCAGACCCTAAACCCAAAATGCAAAAAAAAGATCTCTATCAAAAAATAGAGAGCTTTTCAAAAATGTAAAAATTTTAGAAAAATCTCTTCATTTGTGCCCTAGAAACCCATTTTACCAAAATAGACCAGTTTTTATAAATTGACCAAATGAGCTATGATATGATTTCTAAATTAAAAACACAGTGATTGAACCCCCTATATAATTCCAAGAAATTTCTAGAAATGTAAACATTTCCAAAAAATACACTGATTTGAGCCAAAAATAGATTTTTTATGAAAAATCAAGAAAAAATTATAAAAAATACAAATCACCTCCAAAAATTCTAAATTTTTTTTTGGAACTTCTTTGATATGTTGCCAACTTGTCAAAAAATTTTCAGACCAAAACATTAAGCTGTTTGGGAGATATGATCAAATCTTTCAAATCTAGGGTTTTTCATCTCCAAACAAATTTGCACAAGGGTTAGCTCCAAAAATAATCAAAACCAACATGTAAGAGGTGGGTTTCCCCATGGTGGGTACCAAAAATATATGGTGAAAATGTGACCACACTTCTATGAATCCTTATATGCAAGAAAACTCAACAATGAGCCCTCACAAATCGATCTATAGCTCTCTATGCATGGAGTTGCAAGATTTGTAAAATTGCTCTCAGCTAGAGCTATAAACTCATGACCTTGCTAGTCAACCACACAATGAGAGATTCCAAATCAAAGACAAGGGCAAAAATGCCAATATCTTCAATGAAATCAATATGGATGCAATGCAATGCAAATCTATATGACAATGCAAGTTAATCTATTGCATAAAAGGAAATCTAAGCTAATATGCCATGATAATGCAACTAAGAAAAGAAATATGCAAATACAATGAAATGCAATAACAAGTCTTCAAAGCTTGGATGTAGAATGTCTTCAAAGAGCTCCAAAATGACCTAGAAAACCTACAACATAACATTAGCATAAAAACTTAAGATATGAAAATGAGGAAAAGAGCTCTTCTTTTATAGAAAATGAGGTGAAAATGGACCATTGAGATTAAGAGGCAAAAGACTTAATCAACGGTGGAGAAAAATGGAAGTTTGATCCTTGTAAACAAATATCCTCCAATAGGAAAATAGGAGTTGACTTTTGTGTCCATATAAGACAAAAAGTGTTTTTTTCCCTTTTTATAAAATAAGAATAATTCTTTATTTGTGCAACATAGGATAAGAAGAAAAGTGAAGATTTTTTATTTAAATAAAAGAGGAGGAAATTCTTTTTAATTAAATAAAGGCTTAGGATAAAGTGATTTTATTATTTAATTAAAAGAGATTTTTAATTAATTAAAAGGGAGCATGTTCTCTTAATTAAATAAGATTTTTATTTTTATTTTTTTCTATTTTAAATTAAATAAGACTCAAACTTTAGGAAATATTGAATTGATTATGATTTGATCAAGGAAATTGATATAATTGAAAAATGTTGATTTTTAAAAATATTGATTCAGGGATTTGACAAATTGCTGAATGGGGGCCCAAAGTCTAGGCGACCATTTTAGGGTGCATACACTACTGACTCAGTGGTCAAAATGGGGTTGTCCCTAGCATTTACCCACCCAACTAGAGATAATGGCGCAGTCCATTCGGTGTCGAGATGAATGGTTTGGAAGAAATCCAGTGGTGCAACTTTCAACTGACTCTCACTGCAAGTTTTGGCATCAAGAGAGACTATCATGTCAAATTTAAAAAAATTTGAATCTCCCAGAATGGAGAGAGGTTATTGTAGGCCTTACAAATGCAGTCCTGTAGCATCTCATGGATCACCAATACCTCTCACGGGGTCCAAGAACCGAGCCTCAAAAGTTCACTGCCCAATCATGCTTAGTGCACCTTGGGGACATTTTGGTCTGGCATGGTCTGAAATGTTCTACTGACTCAATGGTCCAAATGAGGTTGTCCCTAGTGTTTACCCCCCCAACCAGAGCTAATGGCACAATCCATTTGGTGCAAGGATGAATGGTTTGGAAGAAACTCATTGGTGCAACTTTCAACTGACCCTCATTGCAAGTTTTGGCATCAAGCGAGACTGGCGTGCCAAATTCAAACAAATTTGAATATCCCAGAATGGAGAGAGGTTATTTTAAGCCTCAAAAATGCGGTCTTGTAGCATCTCCTGGATTTTTGATACCTCTCACGGGGTCCGAGAATTGAGCCTCGAAATTTCACTGCCCAATCGTCCTTAGTGCACCTTGGGGACACTTTAGTCCGGCATGGTACAGAACATTCTACTGAATCAGTGGTTGAAATGGGGTTGTCCCTAGCATTTACCCACCCAACCAGAGCTAATGGCATAGTCCATTTGTTGCTAGGATGAATGGTTTGGAAGAAATCTAGTGGTGCAACTTTCAACTGACCCTCACTGCAAGTTTTAGCATCAAGCGAGACTGGCGTGCCAAATGCAAACAAATTCAAATCTCCCAAAATAGAGGTTATTGTAGGCCTCAGAAACATGGTCCTTAAGAATCTCATGGATTTTCGATACCTCTCACAGGGTCTGAGATACGAACCTCAAAATTTCACTGCCCAATCGTGCTTAGTGCGCCTTGGGGACACTTTGGTATGGCATGGTCTGAAACATTCTAGTGACTCAGTGGTCGAAATGGGGTTGTCCCTAGCGTTCACCCACCCAACTGGAGCTAATGGAATAGTCCATTGGTGCCAGGATGCAATCCTTGAACACTATCCCTTCACCCCAGGGAATCATCATTTTACTTTGGACACATTTGACCAATTTTGACTCAATGACTCCAACTATTACATCATTTCACGATACAAATGTACATGGAATTAAGATAATACAAATGTAAGGATACAAAATTAAGATGATACAAATTATATAAGGATACAATATCCATAGTAAGGAAACACATTTTTTGCACTTTACATGGCATTAAGACGATACAAATGTGGGCTCTTAATATTTGCAAATCAACCCCATGGGCTCTTTTATATTTCAAATTTTGCATCTATTTTTTTATATACAAAATTTGGCACCTAAATATGCACATTACATTCGATTGTTGTTTTTATATACAAAATTTGGCATCTAACTATGCACATTACATTCGATTGTTGTTTTTATATATAAAATTTGGCATCTAAATATGCAAATTACACAACTATATATAAAAAATAAGTGTCATTTTCTCTCTAATCCCCGCATTCGGAAGGCAGAAGAAAATTTAATAGAGAATATAAGAAGTTTATATAGGTTGAGAAAAATATTATGAACATGTATAAGTAACTAAACGAACCAAAGAACATGACTAGACAATGCATAGTGAAGTTTACCATCATAAAAGATGGGCTAATCAAATGCACACCTTGATCTTCTATATCTATCATATATGTATGCAACTGCATTTACAATACACATACAAAACCAAGTTTAGTGGCTCAAACAAATAAAGCAAAAAACTACAATTAATTATTTAACTTAATCTTAATAAACATGGAAAACCTTGCAACTTGAGTTGAACTTACCTACTGAAGTGTGCCTAAAGGGTCATCTCTCTGCTTGAGGGTATTCAATATTGCCTCATGATTAGTAGTACTAATAGTCCAAAGTTCCTTTGTCTTTGGTTTTCCTTGATGTTTCAACAACTTAACATTGGCTGCTATAACAAGGTGTGAATACATGAGAATGGTTTTGTGCTTCTCATAGTCTTCAAATGTAGGAATGCCATTATTTCTAATCATATATGTGCGCAACCATGTTTCCGCAACATGTGATCCTATTGGATATGTGAACATATCATCATCTGTCGTCGGTTGTGCAAGTTTCTACTTTCCTCGTACACAACGTGCTAACCAGTAATTCGATCTCTCATCATTCCCTTGTGGTGCAACCAATGCAAAAACATGTCCTGGCTGTAGAAGATCTAAAAGATGGTCGTAGTCAAGTGAACAATCCATGTCATCATTTATTATAGAGACTGTGAGAGATAAAGGAGTAAGATAATGTGGAACCCATGTATCAACCCACTCATTTGACTCACACTAATCCCAATCATATTGAAGACAACTTAGACAATAAAAAGCCAACTCTCATGTCCAAATGGTCCATGTAACTAGCATGTGAGCTTCGAAATGAATGCATTTTTTAAGAATCTTTCACAGTTTGACAATCCAACCTATCTCCTATTGTGCCCAACTCAACCAACCAAAAGAATCTGTGCACTACTAAATCAAGAGTCCCCTCCTGTGATAATGTTGAAGTACACCAATCAACAATAGAATGAGCATCAATGATTTTTGCACCTGAAATTTTTAGTTGCTCCTTAACTAGAGCCCTCTTTACGCATGCACCTGCTCCATCATGCTACCCTTTTCCATGACCGGCGTAAAAAAAACTCCAAATATGAGGTACACCTCTCTCTACATGCATTCTACATAACCAATAAAATATACGAGCATTTTTTAATTGACCTGTGCAATTATTTGACCAAATGAGGTGTCTATCCATAGGAATATTATTTTCCCACACCCACTCAAAATAATTCTCAAAGCAATGTTGGACAAACTCAGATGAGTGCAATCTATCATCGCT